>WNHD01000691.1:11139-66821 GCA_011057455.1 Ganaspis sp. Gsp50
GATTGAAGAATACATATTCTAGGTCCGAATCTAAGAATAAAGTAGATTAGATCCAATGCATTTTTGCATTGAACCAAGAAAACTTTTTTCTCAGTGTAAGTGCATAAATCGCATTTTTTCTCTAGGTGAATAAAATGCGCTTTTTCGCTCTAGCTGCAAAACCTCGTTGTTCTCTCTAAGTTAAAAAAATGTGATTTTTTTCTCTAGGTGAATAAAGTGCACTTTTTCGCTCTAGGTGAATAATGTTCAATTTTTCACTCCAGATGAATAAAGTTCACTTTTTCACTCCAGATGAATAAAGTTCACTTTTTCACTCCAGGTGAATAAAGTGCACTTTTTCCATCTAGGTGCATAAACCGTATTTTTTTCTCTAGTTGATTAAAACGTGCTTTTTTCTATGTGAATAAACTGCACTTTTTCGCTCTAGGTGCATAAACCTCATTATTTTCTCTAGGTTAATAAAACGTACTTTTTTTCTCTAGGTAAATAAAGTGCAATTTTTCGCTCTAAAGAGTATAAAGTGTACTTTTTTCTCTAGGTGAATAAAACGTACTTTTTTTCTAGGTGAATAAACAGTACTTTTGCTTGTTGGTGAATAAAGAGTACTTTTCTTTCTAGGTAAATAAAACGTGTTTCTTTCTCTGGAGGAAAAAACTGTTTCTAGGCAAATAAGATGTTCTTGTTCGCTCTAGGGAATTTTACATTAAAGCTAGAAAACAGTACTGTTTACACATAAATTTAAACTGTACATGGAAAAAAAAGTCTCAAACTGTTTACACAATCGGTTAATTTTGTGGCTTAAAACAAGTATTCTTTTTATTTATATTTTTTGGTTTTAAAATCAGTCCAAATTGACACTTATGTAAACGGTTCCAGCCAAAAATGGGCTGAAAACAATACTTCTCTTTTTCAGGGTAAAAAATTATAAATTGTATTGTCTGTCTCAATGCGGTATTTTCTACTGAATTTTAGCAATAAAACATAAAAAACAATACTGTCTGACTCAACACAGTTTTTCCTACTTAACGAAAACTAAAAGCATTAAAAAGTGAATAGTCTGACTCGATATAGAAGTTTCTACTGAATGACAACTAAAAATTTGTAAAAGTATATTGGTTAACTCAACAAGGTATTTTCTACTGAATCGTGTACAAAAAATTCACAAAATTGAATATTTGAGCTTTCTTCTTTTCTACTGAATAAAGAAAATCGTAAAAAGCCTTTTATAATAATTTTATTCGTTATTTTCATTTTCATAAATAAATCTTGTTAATAAAATAATAAAATTGTTAAGAGCAATAAAAAGTTAGAGTAATAAAAAGCCTTTTATAATAATTTTATTCTTTATTTTCATTTTCATAAATATTGTTAATAAAATAATAAAATTGTTGAGAGTAATAAAAAGTTGAAAGTAATAAAAAGTTGAGAGTAATGAAAAGTTGAGAATAATAAAATGTTCAGAGTAATAAAAAGTTCAGAGTAATAAAAAGTTCAGAGTAATAAAAAGTTCAGAGTAATAAAAAGTCCAGAGTAATAAAATTAATAAATAGCAAATGATTTAATAAAATTCAATGTAACCAAAAAGTCTGCAATTTTACTTTACTCCAAGCTGAAAAGAGCGAGTTTAATTCAGAGCAATCAACATTTCGGGATTAAATCGACATAAATCTGAACGATTAAAATGATTTACGGAACAGAAGTCTAGTAAAAATTTTATGGCTCGAGAAATGTATGCAATTTATTTGTTTCTTGAATGTTGCTCAAGATGGCGAGATCCTGTAAAATAATCATCATAGTAACGCAGTTGTGTTTATCGCAAGTTCACACTAGTATCCTTCACAGCGGCTTCAAAAGAAGTAACAACTTTTCTGAGAAAGTCAGCTTTCTTCAAAACACATTCAAGAGAAGTAACAGCATCTTTGAGAAAACCAGCACCCTTCCCAAGACGTTCAAAAGAAGTGCAAGATCCTCGGAAAAATGGTCTCAAGAGGAGCTTTCGTCGCAATTTGCAAATATGAAAACTCCCCCAGACGGGGAGCTTCTTTTGTCAGATAAAAGAAAGACAGGTGGCATGCTGGTTATTGAAGGACTGGACAGTTTTATGTTCATTCCGAAAAAACACGAGTGCAATAAAGAAGAGGATTCTCAGGTGACAACTTCCGCTACCACAATTCAACGCCCAATAAAACCGTCCGCTTCCTCAATTCAACGTCCAATAAAACCGCCTTCGACGATAACACCATCAACGGTTTCATTGAACGTGTTCCCAGTTCTGACTACGAAAAATTTTGCTTCCAATGCTAGGCCATTTTTTACTTCGCAACATGTTGAGACTACGAGTCAGAAATTTGATTCTTCAAAAGAAGAAGAAGAAGAAGAAAAAGAAGATGTAGAAAAGGAAGAAGCAGAAAAAGAAGAAGCGGAAAAAGAAGCAGAAAAGGAAGTAGAAAAGGAAGAAATAGAAAAAGATGTAGAAAAAGAAGAAGTGCTTGATGATTGTCAACCTCCAGCTTTTTTTGCATTTTTGGGAATCATTCCCATCAATTCGTTCAGTGGAGAATTGTGTAAATCTGAACAATCCGAGAGAGAAATGAAGAAAAAGAGATTATTTGATAATGAAAAAAAAATGGTGATATCTAGAGCAACTAAAAGTGATAAATTGGGTAAGAAAGGGTTACGAAAGAACAAAAGGATAGCGAAAAATGCAAGAAATAATTTACGAAAATCTTTGCGACCAATCAAGAATCAGAGATTGGTTCCAAAATATCCAAATATTGTGTACAATAGAAAAAAATTGAAAACTGTGGTTAATAATAAAGTTGATGAACAAGTTTTGAGAGGAATGTACAGAAAATTTTTAAAAAGGAAAATGACTACAGATTTGCATTTTAAGAGTGAATAATGTTATAAACAATTTGATTTTTATTTGATCTGTTTTTGATTTTTTATAATTGCGAGAGTGAAGTACTTTGAAGATTGATAATTTTGTGTTAAATTTTCAAACATGGATTTAATTATTATTTCATTAATCATTTAACTGTTATTTCATTATTATTAATTATTATTTCATTAATAATTTAACTATTATTTAATTATTATTAATTATTATTTCATTAATAATTAAATAATAATGTAATTATAATTGAACTATTATTCAATTATTATTAATTATTATTTCATTAATAATTAAATAATAATGTAATTATAATTTAAACACGTTAATCCAAATTACTTACAAAACCACAATAAATGTAAATTTTGTTAATTAATTATTAAATGTGACATTGTTTTGCGACCCACATAAAAAGAATGTAATTGTTGTGATGTTTTTGTGGTTTTAGTTTGACTATTAATAATACAATTACAATTTATTATACTTAAGAAATTTAATTTTTAAACATTACAATAAATACATTAATAATCATTATTGAAGACACAAAATCGCAAATTTTGAATCACATCAAAAGAAATGTTTATTAAATGTTTTCAAAACAAGACATTTCACTGGATTATTTTTAAAAATGATTTCCAATTGTAAATTGCTCTTAAGTTTTAATTATTATTTTTAAGATTATTATTATTGTAAGACGGACTTTTACAACATTTGTACTTGAAGGTATACAAAAAGAATATTATTAAAAGTATCTCGAATAAATATTTGTACAAAAAAACCCTACATGTAATGGTAAGAAATAAAGATTTTTACTATTATTATTTTCTTCTTTTAGCACAGTATCGTCAACTTACCTTTGTCTGCAAAGTTTATTAAAAATATTTAATAAAACGCCTTTGTTCTCAAATCAATCAGAAACTGAAACTGATGATTAAGTACATTCTTTTCAAAAGAGAAAAAAATTGATCATTTCAAATTAAACTCTGAACGTTGTCCTACAAAGATGAAAGTGCTAATTACATTTTTTGCAATTATTTCCATGATAAATTGTGATTTAACAGAAGAAGGACTTTTATCTTTTGGTGAAGATGAAGATTTGGAGGAAAATGACGACGAAGAAAGTGATGTTGAAAATGTAAATAATGACGATAATAAAAATAAAGTAGTCAAGAATAATATCATTCATTTGTAAGTTAAGTAATTAAAATTGTACGTTAATTTAATTTCAGCGACATTTACTTCACTTTCATTAGTTTTGAATATGATGATTTTTAAGTAATTTAATTATTATAAGCACATTATAATTTGTTATAATAATTATTATTTTTAAAGTTAATCTTAAATTTTAAAGTTAATTTTAAATTTTAAAGTTAATCTTAAATTTTAAAGTTATTCTTAAATTTTAAAGTTAATCTTAAATTTTAAAGTTAATCTTAAATTTTTAATCTTTTATTTTAATATTTTTTAGTTAATATTTAAATTTTAAATATTCAATATAATATAATTAATATAATTTCATCTGAAATAAAGTTAAAGTTCATCTTGAATCAGACTTTATCAAAGCAAAAATAGTTAAAAGAAATCAAAACCATAAATTTACAATAGAATCTTTATTTTTCCAGTGTGACAAATTTTAAAGACGCTGAAGAAGAGGAAAAAGACTTTAAAGGTTTTGTGACTTGGTTTTCTCGTGGAATTCAAAATGCTTACAAAACGACAATGAATGTACTCAAAAATCTACTTACGTTAAATTAAAATTTAGAATTATATCCAAATAATTCTAAAAACTAAAAAAAATGCTTCCCTATGAGGAAGCAAAAATTAATCAATTACATTTGCTTTTATCTCATGATTTAATTTCGAACACAAAAATTAATTGAATATTTAAAAAATTGAATCATAGTTAAAAATGAGAAACACATATTTAGACTTTACGACATTAATTAATTTAAAATTTATACCAAAACTAAAATGTATACCAAAACTAAAATTTATAAATTTTCTTAGAACTAAAGACTCCGATTTTCTCCTTATCAGTAGACTTCAGAGAAAATTAATTATGCCATTAAATGTTATCGGAATTGCAGTATCGATAAAAAAACTGATTTTACAATAAATGAAATATTTAGACTTTAATTCGAAAATTGCATGTGTCTACTTTGATTCTACTTAATTCTGCTTTAATTCTATTTTCTTTCTACCTTATTTCTACCTTATTTTTCCTCTTTTTTGACTGCGAAATGAAGAGTGAAAAAAAATTAAAAATAAATGTCAAGAACATTCACTGAACATTTACTAAACATTTACTCTTGTACAATTACAATTACAATTACAATAAAAAAATAATTATACATCTAAACAGAAGGTGGAAAAAAAGACAATTGTTTACAATTCTTTATCAATAATATTTATTTTTGGTTCTCAATAAACATACAAAATTATTACACTATCCATACTATTAATCACACATTTATACAAAAATAATAATAATAAAATTGGATAACTTAAAAACGGCGTTATTTATATATATAATATATATATAATATATTAAGATTAAAAACAATTACAAAATAATTGTATATCCGAACTCGACATCAGATTTATGAATTAATCATTAAGATTGAGAAAGGAACATGACTATTGTAAAAAAAAAATAATAACGTAATCATGTCGGATGCGTTATTTATGTGTATTTGTTAATTAATAATTATGACGTAAAAATGAGCCGCGATGGAATTTCCGTTTGATACGAAGGATTTCCATCGCTGCCTCTCTCAGTCTTGCACAGTCCACAGAAAATCACTCTCACTCTCTTTCTCTCTTTTACACTCAAATTTTCATTCCCAATCGTTTTTCTCTCTCGCCCAACATTTTTTCTTTTTTGAAATTTCTCTAATTTCATCCAATTTAGCGAAAAGAGCCGGAGATAAACGATCAGACCGAGCGAACAATTAGCCGAGAACAGACAAAGTAGATTCATACATCGTCGCGCATACAATTATTTATTAATTTAACACAGCAAATACGCACACGACATCAGACTGCTGGACAGCAAGCCACGCACGTACGGTACTGGTAGAAGTAACATACACCTTATACTTTAATCGAATTTTACAAATCGGGGCGCTTACTATTCCATAATCGATGAGGAACCATTGATATACGATACTCATGTATTTAGCAAAACGTGTGCCAATCGGGTAAAGTGAGATGAGTGGAGAACGTGTGTCTGCTTGTGAGAATGGATCTGTCGACTTTTTCAAAAAATTACGAGTACTCAGAATTTCATTTTACAATAATCGCAAGAGTTTCGTGTCTTTAATTTACAAGCCAACGTACGAAATTTCTTCTCCGATTTATAGCGTATTTCACATTTTTCGTGACACGCAATTTTTTGGACGTTTCTATTCAACTTCGTAAAATGTGTTCTTTATTTATAAAAAAAAGACGTTTAGCAAAAAAGAATTTTAATCGAAATTTTTTTTTAATCGAAGTTTTTTTTTAATCGAAATAAAGTTTTACATTTTTTTAAACATAATTCTGCAACTGGTTGACAATTCTTTTCTTTTTAAGAATTCATCTTTTAAAAATCGGCGAATTTCTTTCGTAGGTTTGCTTATTGGAAATTATCAGTTGTCCCCAAATTATAAAGAGAAAAAAAGAAAATTTATGAGAAAAAAAGTTAATTGAATGAGTATTCTTTGACACAATCTTCAAGTATTAGAATAGTAAGAAATGTATGAGTATATTGTAAGAAAATGTAGATTTATAAAAAGGTGTATAAAAATTTATGAAAGTATAAAAGGAATGGAAAAAAGTATTTATAACAAAAGTATTTATAAAAAAAAGTATTTATAAAAAAAAGTATTTATAAAAAAAGTATTTATAAAAAAAGTATTTATAAAAAAAGTATTTATAAAAAAAGTATTTATAAAAAATGTATAAAATATATTTTACAAATTTATGAAATTATATATTAATTAATTATTTATAAATTATTTATATTTATTATAAACATTAATGAATACAAATTATTACGAATTTATTATACAAAAGACTAAATTTTACATAACTATGCAAAAGTTTATCAAAGCTCACATGTTTGTTAAAACATATAATAAATTTCAAAAATTTACAAAATAAAAAAAGATATTTCAAAATTTGCACAACAGTAGAAGATATTTCAAAATTTGCACAACAGTAGAAGATATTTCAAAATTTGCAAAACAGTAGAAGATATTTCAAAATTTGCAAATCAATAGAAGATATTTCAAAATTTGCAAAACAATAGAAAATATTTCAAAATTTGCAAAACAATATGGAAGATATTTCAAAATTTGCAAAACAATACAAGATATTTCAAAATTTACAAAATAATAGAAAGTATTTCAAAAATTTACAAAATAATACAAAAGCTTTCAAAAGTATGCACAAGTGTATACAAAATCATTTAAGTAAACACTAACAGTTTATCAAGATATTAAATAATAAATTAAAACAATTAAAATTAACCAAATTTGACTTTAAAAATTAGTTTAAATTTAACGAAATTGTAGAAGAATGGACTTGAGTTTAAAAGATATGCCAAACCTTTTAAAATTGCAAAAACATTTTCAGTTTCACTGACACTGTGATGAAGATTGTATCAAAGAAATTAAAATTCAAAAAATATTTCTAAACCTTAGAGCCAGTTTCTCTAAACTCTTCGGTCAAACTTTAAACAAAAATTTCTATAACTTTTAAAAACTGAAAAGAAAATTAATAAAAATAATTTTAAACAATGTATTCTAAACAATATTTCATTAACTACTATTTCTTGCTTCAAATAAAATAAAAAGCTCAATCCGATTATTATTTACAAAAACTTCATTTGGATTCAAATGAGATTATTATTATTAAAAAAAAAGATTATTCAAAAATGGATTAATATTCAGACTGTTATTTAAAATAATTCGATTGTAAATTAAAAATAATTTGCTTCAAAAAATAATAATTCGATGGAAATAGTACATTATTGCGAAAAGTGAAAAAAAATGAATAATTGATAACTAATTGAAACAAATTCCACTATAATTCATTATTCATAATTATAACATTATTCTAATTCAATTAAAAAATTCTGCAAATTGTGAGGTTTTAGAGACAACCGACTTTAAAAGGCATTTGACTTTTCTGGGTATCTAATATTTTTTATAAAAATTTGAAAGGGGACAAATAAAAGGAATTTAAGGATAAGAAACTCTTTCGTGGGACGTGTCAGCTCGCTAGGATGGGAATGGATGACATATATTTAGGAAAAACACTGGGAAAGACACTCAGGGCAGACAGACAGACACAGACATAGACTAGGCTACCAACTATTATCGTATCTATCTAAACGTACATTTAGAGTGTATATACACACACGATATGCATACATATACAACTAAGCTTTATACGTATGTATATACGTATGGTATCGTTTTAGATTCGTCACATTTAATTTATTATCATCACCATCGTTTATCGTTTACCAGCTCTAATTATATTTTTCGTTTTCCTTCTTTCTCATTCTATCTCAAATAATTGTCATTATTTATTATAGTTTTCATTACTCAAGCTTATGCCCAAAAATCTACCAGAGGCACTTTGGGTTTATTAGTACCATTAGAAAACGGCGTGCGCGGGGGAGGGAAACGCACGCCTCAAAATCCTTCAGAGCAGATATCAATTGTTTCAATTTTCGCGGCCCGGAGCCGGCAACCTGGTCTACAGATTCTCTCCGTCCGTCTTTCTACCCCTTCTTGTCGAGAAAGTGGATTTTCGCTTAATTTTTCAACTTCTAATTATCTCGATCCACTTTTTCCACAAGAATATCCTGCTCTTACGCTAGGTGCTTTTTTCTATACCAAATAGAGTTCCATAACCCACAAAGGAATGGAAATTATTTAAACAAGCCTGACAGAATTTAACAACTTTGTCAACTTTTTTCTTTGTAATTTAACAATCGTTTTTTGTAGACTTCTTTCTCGTGTTTCAACAAACGGTTTTGTAGACTTTTTTCTTAGTTTTCGTTCATTAAAAGTAGTCGTAGAAATCAGTAATTTTTAGAAATTGTCAATTGTAATTGTAGATAATTACAACCGTAGTTAATTACAACCGTATTTAATTACAACCGTAGTTACTAACAGTCAGTTACAAACAATTAGTCACTAACAATTAATTATTAATCGTAGGTACTAAAATTCATAGTTACTAGAAAACCTGGTTACAAAAATGTCTAGCTTATGGAAATCGAAGGTACAAAGACTCGTACTTACAAGAAATCATAGTTACAAGAAATCATTGTTACAAGAAATCATAGTTACAAAAAATCATAGTTACAAGAAATCATTGTTACAAGAAATCATAGTTACAAAAAATCATAGTTACAAGAAATCATAGTTACAAAAAATCATAGTAATAAGAAATCATAGTTACAAAACATCATAGTAACAAGAAATCATAGTTACAAAAAATCATAGCTACAAGAAATTATACTTACAAAAATTGAAAGTTTGTAGAATTTCTAGAATTTCTAGATTACCGGAAAAGAAAAAGAGTTAACAAAAATTGAATTTGAAAGAAATGGGGATTGCAAAAGCGGTAATTTAAAAATATTAGAACCCTAAAAAGAACCTCCCCCACTGTTTCTCACTTTCTACCCTACTACCTCCGTTCCATTTCGCGACTTTCTTAGCTCTGAGTTTTCCGTTTCTTTCATAATCTCCCGATTCTTCCCGATATTTTTGAGCAATAAATACTTTCTCCACGTACGACTTGCACATTGAATTGACGCACAGGACAGTCATTCAGACTCAGAATTTCGCTGCAACGCATTCGCACAACACACCAATATGGTTTTACATTCACAGAGTAATGTCACGTTAATTAATGATTATCAATTCATATCAATTCGATATCAATGTTTTACAATCAGACAATACTCAACAGTGATCATTATTCGTTATTATATTACAATTATTGATTAAGAGCGACAACAACATGACGACGGAGGCGTTGAAGCAGTTTGAAGACAGGGAAAGTGATACAAGGCAGTTCAAACGGGATGATAAGAGATAACGGTATTTTTGGACAATTAACATTTTACAAAATGAGGTATTCGCACCTCAGAGGATAAAAGAGCCTTTGCGCGTAGTATACCTTTATATATGATAATGACAATGGCAATGACGTGATAGCAACAATGTCGATGATGACTTATGGCAGATGATAACGACGATGGGACATAATGTGATCAAATTAATGGAATATTCAACTTTTGGAGACCGAAAATGCACTTGCGAAACGCTTTTTATTTTTACGATTCGTCTCAAATCAGACATTCTTCACTGAAAATTCATTCCGAAATTCGTTTACATTTAATTTCACTAATCAATGTTCATCAATTCATTAATCAAGTTTGCATTTTTTTGTATGTTCGACAATTCAGTAAATTTCAATTATTATTCACGGCTCGTAACAAATTGATTACAAATTTAATATACCCTCTTTCCCTTTTTTCGGAAATGAAGAAGTCTGATTCTTATCATCTAAAATTGTTGGTGTTAGAAAAAGATCTCTCAAGAGGAAAGTTGCCTTTCTACAAGTTAATATTAATTGGTTCTAGAGTCATATGTTTCTATTTGGCATCACATACATTTAAATGGCAGTTTTCACGCTTTTATTGTAAAAGTCTATAAAGAGAATTCATTCCACTCAGACTTATTTGCGTTGAGTTTAAAAAATCAAGTATAAACTGAAAAAATCAAATATGATTCTAACAAATAAGTGATTCTTACAAATCACTTATTTATACAATAGTCGAGAAATTGTTACATTAATTTATATTATTTTAATCTCAATGAGCAACAAATGTAAATCCAAGATTCGAAAATGGAGATTTAAATTTTTAGATTGTAAAGAACTTAGAACCGTAGACATTCTAAATTCCAGACTTGAAGGGATGTGAAATTTAAAAACTCTGAATGTTATCACGGAAAAGAAAAATTTGAGTATTAAATCTTCCATCATTCTGCGACAACGTTGTAATATTTAAAACCTCAGGGCAGTGAAATCTCAAAAAGGCATCTGTTCCTCGAAAATCTCGACGTCTTGAATATTTCAGTCTCTCTCTCAAAGCATACAATACAAAATAAGCATTTGAAAAAATATGTACATAAAACACTTAAATATTGTATGGAGGAATGTTTGAAGAAACAATCAAAACAGAAAAGGAATTAATACCAATTGACAGTTTTAATACCAAACTTGTCCATTTGTGAAAAAGGAAACAAAACATCAAAAAAAGAAATTTGTCAATTTATTAATAATTTGTGGATTTGAACTCAAAATTTGATAATTTACAGACGAATAAATTCGATAATTTATCAATGAATAGATTCGATAATTTATCAATGAATAGATTCGATAATTTATCAATGAAAGTAGATATTAACACATTAGGTAGAAATTAACATACTTTAAAATTATACGTTAACAACAAATCAATATCAAAGAACAAAATGACAAATTTCTTTAAAGACAGGGACTTCTAGCTTATTCGATACACTTGATGTTTTATCGCTGCAAAAAATCATTTATTGTTCAAAATAAATTTTTCTTTTCCATTATAAATTGAAAGCTCTTGAATTTTTGAGCAAAAATAATCATCAAATAAAACTCAATTTTCGAGTTAAGAAAAGAATTATTTAATTCCATGTTTCAGACAGACTATCAAGAGCTTTAAATTTCTAATCGAGCTCAAATTATAATTAGCAAATTTATTAAGTCTAGACGATTTTTTGGAGCTACAAGAAAATTAAAGAAAGAAGCCAAGAACCACTGAACTTTATGATAAAATAGAAAACAATGAAATTATTCTCGAAACCAATGAAATTATTCTAGAAACCACTGAATTTTATGATAAAATTAGGAAAAAAATTATTCTAGATACTAAACTCAAATTGAAAGCGTTTCGAAGGAACATTTACAATCGGAAACCAAAAAGGGGAAGCACGCACACTCAACACAACCGTCACATTGAACTGGCCTCGCGCGCGCGGCCATAGTCCAGATACAATAATATTCTATAAACTAATGAACAGTCTGTTCTCCGTTTTGCGCAAAAATGCATCTTTGTTTCTCCTCCCTTTTCTTAAACGTATATATATATATTTATTTATATTTATATTTATTTGTGTTTCTTCCAATAACGCATCCTCGCGTACTTGGATGCACAAAAAGATTTAATAAGAGGGGATTCGATTCTGGGGAATGGGGAGAGAAAAGAATATATATATATACATACACATGCGCTGCGCCGGTCTAAAGTGTATATATGTACACATATACATATGACATACCATTCATATATATATATAATAATATTCATATCAATTATTCAATAATAGCTTATTGCTACTTATCGTAATCCCGTGAGCCCCGTCGCTCGACGCAAATCGACGCGAGCCCCGGTACAATAACGTTGGATGGAAATTTCTTTTCGTTTAAAAAAGCGCCGATGCGTCGGGCAATTCGCAGATTTACAAATAATTTCTTCAATATATTGTGATAATAATCGATCGAGCTTGAATTTTAGCGACGAATTTCCTTTTTAAAATTCTAGAGACGCAATCGATGCGAGGAGAAATACTTTTGAATCGGGGCCGCCGCCGGGGTGTGAGCATTTCATTAGTATCCTAGTACGATATCGTGTTTCTATAATTAGTATTTACAATTGCGCGTAAGAGAAAAGTCGTTGCAACAATTCTCTTTCACACCTGCCAACCAGCGGCCATCAAGAAGACTGTGACACGAACAAGGGTCGTGGTTCAATCTACTCGGGTGGTGCACGTGGAAAGAAGGAAGAATCGATAAAAAGAGGAACGATCACGAGTGTCCTTCTTGACCCTGTTTCAAATGCATACAGCCAACGCGACGATCCTCCTCAGTCATCGCGATAGTATCCTTGAATTTACTCGCCTTGAAGCACGACCGTAATAGCTTAATAAGACTTACTTATCTACTTATTCCTTGATTCATCTGGCACGTCAGCCTCGCACCATCCTAGTATTCTCTCTTTTTCTTCTTTCACTTCTTCTTTCGTTGAAGAATTTGGTCGAGGAGGAACTGGCCCGAGCGATTAAAGCAGTAATAGGCCGCCAGTACGCTTGGCAATTTATCGACAATGCTTATCGTCATGACTCAGCAAGGTAGCTCCTGACGAGGTTTCGTTAGGTACTTTGCTGAGTTCATGGGGCATCAGGGATTGGCATCAGCTGCCATTATATTGTGAACCTGCTCAAGCTTGTACGCCAGCCTCTGCTTCTGCGAGAATTCATCCTCCTCCAACGTCACTATCAGTTGTTCGTTGTACTTTCCTGCATACGTGTAAAGCTCATACAGCGCGCAATTCGTGTTGAACTCCGTTGTGTGCAACTGAAAAATTCAAATCATTTAATCCTTACAATCTTCTCTTAATTAGTTTTCGTTTCTTTCATTCATTTCTTTCCAAACAAACTTCATTCCTTTCCAAACAAACTTCATTCCTTTCAAAACAAACTTCATTCCTTTCCAAACAAACTTCATTCCTTTCCTTTTTATTTTAAAAATAAAAACTTAAATAAACTTAAAAATACAAACATACAAACATTCAATACAATTAAAAGAACTGCTTCTAGTTGACCAAATTCTCTCAACATGAAAATGTATTCAATGCGCATAATTTCTTCAAATCGAAAGAGTTGCTTCAAAATGAAAGAGATTCAAAAGATTGCTTCAAAAGAAGTATTTGTTCTAAAATTAAAGAGATGTTTCAAATTGAAAGACATGTTTCAAAATGAAAGGGATAATTCAAAATAAAAGAGATAATTCAAAATGAAAGAGATATTTCAAAATGAAAGAGATATTTCAAAATGAAAGAAACAATTCAAAATGAAAGAGATGTTTTAAAACGAGATTCCAAAATTCGAGACATGATTCAAAATGAAAGGATCATTTCAAATTGAAGAAGTCGTTTCAAAATGAAGGAATCGTTTCAAATTGAAGTAGTTTCAAGGAATCGTTTCAAATTGAAAGAGATATCTCACAATGGAAAAGTTGTTTTAAAGTGAAAAAGTTGTTTCAAGGCGAAAGAGTTGTTTCAAAGTGAAAGAGTTGTTTCCAAGCGAAAGAGTTGTTTCAAAGTGGAAGAGATATTTCCAACTGAGAAGGCTGTTTCGAGCAGAATAAGTTGCTCGAAGTTGAGACTCATTTATATTAAGAGATGAAAATCAACTCGTTCCGTCAAGAGATGAAAATCAACTCTTATTGAGAGTTGAGAATCAACTCGTTCCCACGAAAGAGAAGGAAAGGATTTTTCAGGGTTTAAGTGCCAGTCATTGAGATTTAAGTACTCACTCTAGATTCTTCGGCGAGCATGGCATTCATGTCCTGGTCGGAAATGGCAGGCATGATCTTTATATCGGAGTAGTAACGCTCCACCCATTCTTTGTACACTGGAATGTCCTTCGCGTAGAGCAACTTCGAACTCGGCGAGTCCTTGCCTAGAAATCAAACAAATCCTTTAGCTTCTCGCAAAATCAATTCTTATCATTACAATAATTTATTACATACGGGCGCAAAGAGAAAAATAATGTACATATTATGTATACATAATATACATAATATGCATAAAATAATATACATACTATGTATACATAATATACATAAAATAATATACATACTATGTACACATAATATACATAAAATAATATACATACATATAATAATAAAATCGACAAAATTCAATATTAATAGAATTTTTAGGTATTATATAATTTTCTTGTACAGTTAAAATTCTTGCCGACTGAATTTGTACACAAAGATGAATAAATACAATAAATAATGAAAAGAACTTACCTAGTCTGTGATCAGAGGTTGAACAACTGTCCATGAAGGTTTGGGCAACAACTGACAAACACGAGTCGACGATATTCGACTTGTGAATGTCGAAGACGAAATTGGGATTCTTGATGAGATTGACCCAAAACCTGAGAGGTAAGGAGTTGCTCTTCCACGTATGGACGACTTCGGGGTCAGATATGCCGTGATGAAGAGCTTGATCGTCGAGGAAGTCGAACATGTATTTTATGGCAAGTGGTAGAGCAGAGCCACGATGTGCCGTGCTGAATATCGTCTCAAATAAGTCATCTACGAACTTCTGCAAGGTACCTTTCGTAGCTAACAATCTAGTCAAGTAAATCTCCGAAACCATCTTATTTCCGCGTTCACCTTCTTTCTGCGCATCTGTATCATGATGTTTCACGAGATGCCAGACCTTCAAACCTCCGTCGTGATCGTGATTCAACGGAGACGTGGCACGAGACAACGGAGGACTCGCGGAATTGAATTTGCTAAGATTTAGAGTCTCGTACTTGTGCGATTTGTCTGTCTTCTCTGATAATATCGACAGATTGTAGATTGAGGACTGCTTTGAGACGAGATTAAGCGATGCACCATCAGGTACTCGGTAGTGATTAAGAGTGTTTCTCTTCTTCCAATCACACTCCGTTTTCGTCGTTGAGTCCTCGTCGTAGAGAATTAATCTACCAGAGGCTCCTGTTCTCCATTCTGTCAGAAAAGTAGTTCAATTATGAAAAAAGATTGAGACAAGAAAAGTTGGAAGAAAGAAAAGTCGGAAGAAAGAAAAGTTGGAAGAAAGAAAAGTCGGAAGAAAGAAAAGTCGGAAGAAAGAAAAGTTAGAAAAAAGAAAAATTGGAAGAAAGAAAGAAATTGTTCCATTAAGAACAAGTGTGTCCGAAAAGAAAACGGAAATCTTGTATCTTTGAATTGAAGAAGAGAATGTAAAAATATACGAGAGGGTGAAACTCACCTAGATCAAGATCGTCCTTCCTGGGCCTTTGACTGTAAGGTGTAGCCCTGTAGATAGTATCAAGCGATTTTTCCTTTACCTGAGAAATCGTATCACAATCCAAAACCTTAACGGGAACGTTCTCCGTGTTTGGATCCATTCCACCCACAAACACTGTCTGTTGTGAAATGGATACATAGACAGTCTGAAAAGATAGAGAAAGACTTTGAAAAAACTTTCAAAATTTCAAAAAAAGACGAATAGACAAAGGTAGTTGAAAAACACTTTCTAAGAAGAAGCAACAATGAAATAGAAAAAATAGAATAAAGAATGCAAATAAAGTTCCGAACGTTCAAATGAACGAAATTTTTATCCTTTTATTAAAAATTTAGATTTGTCCTGAAATATTATTTTAAGTAAGAATTATTAACTCTGCTGTTATTATTGTTTAAAAACAATTGTCCATTTTCATTACGAAAGTATATTTTCAAAAGAATAAAACAAAAAGAAAACAGTTCGTTCAAATGAACGTTCCGAACTTTATGAACATTATAAAGAGAATGAAAACAATTGAATGAAAAAAAGAGTGAAAACAAGAATGAAAACAAGAATAAAAACAAGAATAAAAATAAGAATAAAAACAAGAATGAAAACAAGAATGAAAACAAGAATAATAAAAAGAATAAAAAGAATAAAAAGAATGAAAACAAGAATGAAAACAAGAATAAAAACAAGAATAAAAACAAGAATAAAAACAAGAATAAAAACAAGAATAAAAACAAGAATAAAAACAAGAATAAAAACAAGAATGAAAACAAGAATGAAAAAAGAACGAAAACAGAAAAAAATGAAAAAAAGAAAGAAAAAATAGAATAAAAAACAGAAACTGAAGAAAAAGACAATAAAAAATGTATGAAAAGATAATTCTTGCAGAAAAGTTATTTTCTACTATTTGTTGCAACATTCGAAGAAAAATGAGATACCCTTGATATTGTTTTACAGAAATCAGCTTGTATTAGATTAGAAATCAGAAATTCTTGTTTGCTATGTTCTGAGAATGGAAAGAATTGAAAGTCCATTGAACAATGTTATTCTGAACAATGTTGCGTTTCATGAAACGAAACGTCATTATTACTCACCATGTGTTTAAAATCAATAGATTGTCTGATTAACTTTTCTTCCGACAAGGAGTACCTTGCCTCTGATGTGATAGCATCTACAGGCCCTTTATCGACTTGCTGCTTCATCGCACGGAAGAGCATGTACAATGGTTCGCCTGCACACTCTCGCATGAATTTATACAACAGAAAAGTAAACCAAGCAGACAGCATTTTCTCCGCCACGCTCTCAGTCCTAAAAAACGCATCAAATTTATTAAATTTTCAAAGAAAAAATATATAGTCTTATACTAAAGTACTCCAGTTTCTGCGAGTCTGTTTAAAAAAAATGTAAAAAAGTAATTATCAATTATTCAATGAAACTTTGTTGAAAATTATTGATCGTTTGCACTCTAAATAAACAATTATTATTCGTTTGGGCTCTAAATAAACAATTATTGTTCGTTTGCACTCTAAATAAACAATTATTGTTCGTTTGGGCTCTAAATAAACAATTATTGTTCGTTTGCACTCTAAATAAACAATTATTGTTCGTTTGCGCTCTAAATAAACAATTATTGTTCGTTTGCATTCTAAATAAACAATTATTGTTCGTTTGCACTCTAAATAAACAATTATTGTTCGTTAAAAGAATTACCAATGCTGCTTGAAAGTTGAAAATTACGAAAATATGAACTACGATTAATTACGAAAAACAAAAGATGAAAATATGAAGGAAGATAAAAATATGTAAATTGATCGAATGTAAATGAAAGTAAAATCGAAAAGTGTAAAATCGAAAAGTAAATGATCAAACAATTGATATAAATCCAAGAGCAAAAGATTACCTTCTGAGTAATAATTTAGGATGGCTTTTTCCCTCCATGCACTTTTCTATGAGCTCGGCGAGCAGAGTTTTCAAAATATCGGTGCAGTATTCCATTTTGCTTTGAAGAGTGACCATGATGAGGCTGGCAACATTGACTCGATCCCTCATGGAGAAGTACCTGTTGCTCTCGAGAGTTCTCACGAATAGGAGCAAGAAAGTTTTGTTCATGATGAGCTGTCCAAAGAGTCGAAGACCCTTTTCTTTTCGTGACAATTCTGGTCTGTCCCATTGAAGAACGACATGATTCTCCATATTGGGGAAGAGAATCTTCATTGCGTATGTGCGATAATCAAGGAAAGGTATTCCACCGCTGGTTAAATCACCAGTCAAGTCTGTCATTTCAGTTTGCAGCTCGGCGAAGGCTTCTTTACACTCGGCAGCGACACGCAATTCCAGGATGTCCATTTGTTCCTGCATATTCTTGAGAACTCTATTGCTTTCTGTGGATTTCCGACGGTATGCGATGAGGAAGGCGATAAAGACGAAGACCAAGATGACTATCGCTGCAATCACGCCGATGAGTGCGGGTTTTGATAAAGGTCCATTGAAACCTGCCGGCAAAGCGTAGCTCAATTTTCCAATGTTGTACCGCAGCGTTGATCCAACAATCACCACCACTTCCGGAAGTTCTTGCTTGTTTGGCAAACCCTCCAAATCCAGAGCTGGAGGCTGCGAGAATGGCGGTCTGCACGTGAGTTGTTGTCTCGATAAAGAAGTCACATTGCAGTAGCTGTTGCCAATCTGAACCACGACATCGGACTCCTGGCAGGCTCGGTCGAGATGCTGTCCATTGATTGTCAAGTAATCGCTCTTGTAATACTTGACCTCCTCGTCAAACTCGTCGTAGATGGGATTCGGGTACAGCAGAAAGTGATTCGACAAGACTTGTGACAGATTCTGAACACCTGAGACATTATCCATTCTAAATCCGTACTCCAGATTCAAAGGTCTCTCAGAATCGAGCGTCACATGATCAGGCACTTCAATCGCCGGCGAATGGCAAACCATGCTCGTATTTGACAGAACCGTGCATCGGGAGACGAACATCTTTTCGTCGTAGTAAACATACATCTGTGGAGATCTAATGACTGCGAGATTTTTGCCGGTGACTGAAATTTTTATTCCACCGGCTGGAATTCCTTTGGGTATCTTCACTTGTCCACCAACACCGCTTTCTACGCTCTCGATCGTCGGATCCGTCACGTAACGGAATTTTCCACTGTAGACTCGAACACCTTCGTCGAAAAACATTCGCAGAGTGCCATTTAGCGGTTGATCACTTGCACTGGTCATACATTGTGCTTCACTTGGTTCTGTGCTGGTTATCATGCACGGGAGATTGTCAATCAGAGCCTGAATTTTGCTGCCAGCGTTCATGTATCTTCCGTAGATGCGGATTGTCGTTCCTCCACTCACTGGTCCCTCTGGGGGATCAATCGCCGTGATCACTGGATCTACGAACTCAAAATTGTAATCCGATTCGCCGCGAAAATCTTCTATCTTCACGATCACTGGTCCCTTTCTTGATTCTGACGTTCCTGGACCATCGACTCGGCAAACTATCTGCTTTGTGCGAACGTAGAGCTCGCGGTACGGTTGGCATTGGATTCCTGTAAAATCATTGTGAGTTTTAAAATCATTGTAACCTCGTTTAAAGTTGTCATTTCTTTTATAATTATTTTAATTTTTTTATTATTATTTTTTTTATTATTATTTTTTTAGTTTCTTTATAATTAATCATCTTTAGATTTATAGATTAGGGTTATAAATTAGGACTATAAATTAGGACTATAAATTAGGGTTACAGATTAGGTTAACAGATTAGGTTTACAGATTAGGTTTACAGATTAGGTTTACAGATTAAGTTTACAGATAGAGTGAGAGAAAGAAAAAGCAAGTTGAAAAACAAAAAGGAGGTATTTGTACCTGCGACAGAGACTCCAGCGTAGATATCATCAAAGGTTTTGCCGAGGTTGATGCCACGAATTGTGACATTGGTGTTTCCTTCCCAGGGGCCCATCATCGGTTCGAAAGAATGAATCTCAGGATTCGGACAGGTCTGATTTCTGTTGAGCCAAACGCCAGCGCCTCGGTCACATTGATCCTTGACCTCACATCTGTCTGAACTTTGACACCATCCGCAGCCATATTTTTGAGCGAGGGCGAGACACATGCCGCAATTATCTGCCATGTCACGGCATCGATAGATCACCACGTGGATGTTGTCCGGATTGTCTAACGGCTTAGAACCTCCCCAGATCACAGCGAAGGGTACAGTAATGTTCGGAGCCCGAGAAGTGTAGGAGAATTCCGTGTCGTCACAGTAAATCGTGTCCGCTAAAAGTCGAGCATTCACACTGGTCACTCGACCTTCGATGTTGAATTGGCACACGAATCGCGTCTGTATGATGAATTGCTGCAAAAATTCAAGATTTTGTTAGAAAATTGCAAACTCAGGCGATTTGGTTTTAATCAGAAATTACTGCAACTTTGTTTTGTTTCATTTTCTTTTTATTTTTCTTTTCTTTTTGTTTTTCTTTTCTTTTTGTTTTTCATTTTTTTCGTTTTTCTATACTTTTTGTTTTTAATTTTTTTTGTTTTTCTTTTCTTTTTGTTTTCTTTTCGTTTCTTTTTCTTTTGTTTTCTTTCTCTTTTCTATTTCTTTATGAAAGGACTTTAAATTAAGACGGAAATTGGAATCGTGAAAAGAAAATTAATTCTTCCGATTTTAAATCTGTAATTACATAGGTTGGTTTGATTTAAGCAAAATTCGTTTCGAGTTTGGACCGTCGATGAAAGATTGAACGATTCTTTAAATTTAAAGAATTAAAGATAATTATATCGAAAGCTAGAGTGTTAAATTTAAAGAATCGTTTCTTATGACACAGGATTGTAAAAGCAAGTCTTTTTACAGTTATACTTTCTGGACCTGTGAAATTATTTTTCATCAAAGTCTTGGAAGGAAGCATTTAATTTCCGGATTCAATTTCAATCGCATTCAACTTAAACGAACATTAAGTATGATTTTTATTTCTTTTCTTAGTGTCAAGTTTTGAAAAATCCGAATACTATTTTTATTGAAATTACTGCTTGGACGCGAAAGATTTAAATTGACAATTTAAGTAAGGTTGGAGCTCGAAATTGACTCAAATAAGGAATTAAAGACAAATAAAATAATATAAAACGGAAACAAACAAGAAGAATAAAATAGAATCGAATATGAAATTAAAACCGAAGAGAATGGACTCAAATGAGAAAATTAAATTGAATGAAAATCAAATTAAAATAAGAAAATCAAATTGAATAGGAAAATCAAATTGATTAAAAAAATCAAATTAAAATAAGAAAATCAAATTGAATAAAAAATCAAATTAAAATAAGAAAATCAAATTGAATAGGAAAATCAAATTGAATAGGAAAATCAAATTGAATAAAAGAATCAAATTGAATAAAAAAATCAAATTGAATTAAAAAATCGTCACCCAATGGAAATTAAATTGAATCATAGACCAAATTGTATTGAAAATCTTGATTAATTATCCATTTATTTATCCACTATGTGTCTATTTGTCAATTTAACAAGTTTTATCAATTAAACAAGTTTGAATAGTATTTTTACTTACTCCGATGATGTGAACTTTAACCCGAATGGCCTTTTTGATTCCGGAAGATACTAGAATCTCTTGCGAGTCGGTGGCATTGATGGTGGGACAAAAAGCAGGCCCGCTTCTGTAACTTGGTCCCATTCTCTGTAACAAACGATGAAAAGTTTTGACATTAAAAATGATCTTAAAGACGGTTTTAAAATTTAATAGTAAGTATGCTTTAACGACGCACTAAACAGGTCCAAGTTTATCGGCCAAGTTGTCACCTCAGTGTTAATTTGTTCTCAATGAATGGCTAATAAAAATGTACATGGTAACGTTTTCAGCATTCATTTTCATAGGGAGGGCCGGAAAAGTTGTTCAAAAATAATGAGACTCTTTGAAATGTGTCCTTTAAATGCCAGATAAAATCGAATTAAAGAAATAAAAACTGAAAACATATGGTCGTAAATTCAATAAAATACGATCTCTTAAATGATCTTGTGTGTAAAATGAAAAAATAATCAGAGAATTCTTGGCGAATGCTTGAGTAAATTTGGAACCGTCTGTCAGAATTCTTGATGAATTATAAACTATTTTTGGTACGAATTGCTTTGTTATATATGGATTATTTCGGGTAATATGAATTATTGTGTGGTACGAATTATTTCGTGTTATACGAGTTATTTTATGTGATACGAGTTATTTCGTGTAATACGAATTGGAAATCAGAATCCTTGAAATGTTTCATAAATTATTTTATCGAAAATGTGGATTATTTTTGCGGGAGGTAAAAATTGATTATTGAAGTAATGAATATTTGAAATCGTTAAAAATGGTTTGGTGTTATCAAGGGATTGTTTAGTTTCATTTCTTTATGTTTTTAATCTCTTGCTTTCTGTTTAAGATGACAATTACTTCGCGAAGGGAATTTATTCTTTCCTTAAATTGCAAAATGTTTTTGTGAATTTAGCGAAACATTATTTACAAATTTGGCAAAACATTTTTCATAAATTAGCGAAATACTATTCATAAATTTGTCGGAACATTATTCATAAATTGGTGAAACATTATTCATAAATTGGTGAAACATTATTCATAAATTGACGAAAAATTATTCGCAAATTTGGCTAAACATTATTCGTAAATTTGGCGAAATATGTTTGTAAATTTCGCGAAACATTATTTGCAAATTTGGTGAAACATTCGCGAATTTGGCTAAACATTATTTGTGACTTTGGTGAAAAATTATTTTTGAATTTGTCCAAAAATTACTTGTGAATTTATGGAAACATTATCTATGAAAATATAAAGGAAACTAGATTCTCAACGGTGCCCCTGAAAAAATTTAAACCAAAAGTCAAAATACTTGAAATTTTCTTACGGATTCTGAAAATACTTTGTTTTTAGATTAAAAGAATCGCAGAACGAAAATATTTTAACGAGAGCTTTTTAAAAAAATTGATTCTGAAATTTTTTTTCGTATTAAATTTTGATTTCAAGACAGTATTTCAATAAAAAAATATTGAAAATAAATGAAAAAAGCTTTTCTTATCTTTTATAAAAAAAGAGTTATTATAAATTAATAAAACTTATAAATTAATGATTAATGAAAAAAACGAAATTAATAAAATTGAAAAAATTGATTCTTAAATTTTTTTTCATATTAAATTTTGATTTAAAAGCCAGTAGTACAATAAAACACATTTAGGACTGCTACATAAATCAAATTTTAAATTTCCATGACTTTTCCAGGTTTTCCAGGACTATTTTTAAGAAATTTCCAGGTCAACTTTTACAAAAATTTAATGTTTTTATCTAACATGAAATTATTAATTTTTTTTTATTGTAGCCCTTATAATTGGAATAAATTATAATAAATAAATAAACATTGGAAAAAGAAATTAATTTGATATTAATTGATTTGACATTACATGGATTTAAAATTGTTTTTATTATCCTGAAAACAATATTTCACAAAACATTTTTCTTGCTTAAACTACGTAAAAAAACACTGTATTTGAAACTTTCAAATAAATAAAATTTTGGTAGATGGACTCTCAAAAACATATTAACGAAGTATAAAATCTAATGAATCTGCATTAAATGAATAACTTTGAAAAAACTGATCTCAAAACTGCAAATTTTCAAATCACGTGTATAAATTTAAATAAATAATTTAACTAATATTTTGTAACAGAGAAAATTAAAAAAAAATATTACAAGGAATGAAATTCCAGGCTTATTTTTAAAATTCCATGACAATTCCATGTTTTCCAGACCCTTTTCTGAAAATCCATGACTTTTCCAGGTTTTCCAGGGACTGTAGCAACTCTGACATGAAAAAAAAGTAAAATAAATAAAAACAAATGAAAAAAAAGTGTTTTCGATTCCTCATAGGGAAGCATTGTTTCTTTCTTTTATTAAAAACAATCATTAATTTTTAACTCTTCTTCTCTGTCTCTCTTTTTTTCAATAAACAAACGAAAAAAAACACTTCTTTCATTTGTTTTCAATGTCTTTTACTGAAATACTGGTTTTAAATCAAAATTTAATACGAAAAGAAATTTTTCGAAAAAGAAAAGAAAGAATCAATTTTTTCAAAAAGCTCTCGATAAAATATTTTCGTTCAGCGATTTTTCTTAATCTAAAAGCAAAGTACTTTCAGAATCCGCAAGAAAATTTCAAGTGTTTTGACAAGAAAATTTTAAGTGTTTAGACAAGAAAATATTAAGTGTCAAAACACTTGAAATTTTCTTGCTAAATTTTTTCAGGAACCCCATGAACTCATGAACATTTAATTAAAATCTAATTGCCAATCTCGGAGAATTGGTGCAGAATTGAAAAAATCCTGACCGGATCTAATCAACTGCTGGTTCGGATTGAAAAGGGTTCTTAAAGGAATGACGAAAAGTAGAAGAAGCGAAAAAGATACGTACACTGACGCCAGTAACGAGGATGTCATTGCGGCAGTTTTCAGCAGTGTCGTGAGTGCAACGATGTCCGTCAACACACCAGTCGCAAGGGAAGCTGGAAGAGACGCACTGGGTGCAGGAGCTGTGAGTGCTGCAGTCGAAAAAGGTGAAATTGGTTGCCACCAGGTCAGGCCCATTGGTCATTCTCACGGAGAGTCTGGCAGTGAAATGATGTTGACCTGGAGGAATGGAAGGCAGGAGGTCAGTTCTGGGGGTCGTGCAATTGACTCCGTAGGACTTCCTCGTTGCGTTGGTAATCAAGGTCTTGTCCAGGGCGGAGAACGCACAGAGGAACTGTCCAGAGAGCGTTGGCAGGTTCTCGATGACGAGCTCCAGGGTTCTAGCTGTAGTTCTCTGTAACTGTTCAGGTGTCACGGTTGTGATGGTGGTGCATCGTCCACTCTTGTATGAGATCCAATAAAGAGGATCTTTGGCAGCGTCTTGACAGTCGCTGCGCAGGTTGCACTTATTCTCGAGAGAGCACCAGCCGCAGTAAGGATCCTTAGCGCCAAGGCATTCCCAGCAGGTCTTGTATACCGAGCATTCCTGCACCTTCACCTTCGAGACCTTCTTCTCTGTCAGGACGTAGAGGTGCATCAGCTGCGAGTCAAAGAGCAGGTCAGAGCCCACCGCTTTGTCCACGTCGATCTCGAGGTCACCGTACTCCAGGGCCACTGTCGAACTCTCCACCACCACCTGCAAAATCAAATCACCAGACGTTAGTAAATACGCAAGATGCAAATCGACAAGAAACCACCCAGCGTTATTAAAGACTTTTCATTACTCTGCAAAATATTCTGGCTCATTTACACTGTCAATCATTGCAACAGCGCTGTAAATTACTCTTTGTAGAAACATCTTCAAGCCTAGAATTACGATTTTTTGGGCTTGAACATACTACTTCTGATTCTCCTGGTTCGAATACAGTGCAATTTCAAAAATGTTAAATCTTTGGCAAACATTTGCCACTCCCAGGGATCAGAGTCGTTTTTTCGGTCAATTTTAGGTGCAAAAGGGGATTTTTAATTTGAAAAAAAAAAGGATTTTGGGGAAAAGAAAAAAAAGTATAACGTAGATAAATTATATAAATAGGATAACATTAAATTTAATAATTTAAAAAACGTTAGTTAATTTGGGGCCATACTTAAATTACGTAACGCATTTTTTTAGAAACTTTAAACCCCCTTCCCTCATGTAATACAATATTTAATACATTAGCGCCATTTTTTTGCTGAAGTTTAAAGTTTCTAAAAAAATGCGTTACGTAATTTAAGTATGGCACCTTTCTTGCTATTAATTTAAAAAAGCATAATTGATTTCCTTTCATTCAATGAGTTTTCCATGATCTCCATGAGAAAAATAGAAAAAATTCCATGATATTTTGTGGGTGTGTGTGCATATGTTGAAAAATGAATTATTCAATATTTTGTAAGAATTTGCATTACTTTTGATAAAATGAATGTTTTTTAATTAATGCTCTTAGGGTTATGGCAAAAATAATTTTCTATGGAATTAAAATTACTCAAGGTCATTATTTCAAATATTAAAACCATTTTAAGTATTTTGAATTAATTTTATATATTTTGAAGTATTTTGAAGTATTTTAAATCATTTTGAAGAACTGTAATATTTAAAAAACTTTAATACTTAAAATACTAATATTTTGAAATATTTTGAAATATTTTGAAGTATCTTCAAATATTTTGAAGTCTCTTAAAGTAATAAAAAGTGTTTTCAAGTATTTTAAAGTAACTTTAAGTACATTTAAATATTATGAAGTATTTTTTAATGTTTTTCAATATTTTTGAGTGTTTTAAATATTGGGAAGTATTTAAAGATATTTTTAGGTATTTTAAAGTAGTTTTAAGTATTTTGAAATATTTTAAAATATTGGGAAGTATTTGAAAATATTTTAAAGTAATTTTAAGTATTATAAAATATCTTATAAATATTCAGAAGTATTTTGTAATATTTTAAAGTAATTTTAAGAATTTTAAAATATTTTGTAGCATTGGGAAATATTTGGAAATATTTTTAAGTAATTTTTAGTATTTATAAATATTTTGAAGTATTTTAAATCCTTTTAAATCCTTTTGAAGAATTGTAATATTTAAAAATCTTTTTATACTTTATTTAATACTTAAAATACTAATATTTTTAAATACTTTTAAATATTTTGAACTATCTTCAAATATATTGAAGTTTTTTAAAGTAATAAAAAGTATTTTGTAGTATTTTAAAGTAACTTTAAGTATATTTAAATATTATGAAGTATTTTTTAATGTTTATCAACATTTTTGAGTATTTTTAAATATTGGAAAGTATTTGAAAATATTTTTAAGTATTTTAAAGTACATTAAAGTATTTTTTAATATATTGAAGTATTTTGAAAAAGGTCTGAAGTATTTTAAAGTAGTTTTAAGAATTTTGAAATATTTTAAAGACTTTTAAGCATCTTTAGATGTTTTGAATTATTTTAAAATATTTTGAAGTATTTTAGAGTACATTAAAGTATTTTTTAATATTTTGATGTATTTTGAAGAAGGTTTGAAGCATTTTAAAGTAGTTTTAAGTATTTTTAAATATTTTTAAGATTTTTATGTATTTTTAGATGTTTTGAAGTATTTAAAAATATTTTGAATTATTGGGAAGTATTATTTGTAAATATTTTAAAGTAATTTTAAGTATTATAAAATATTTTGAAATATTGGCAAGTATTTGAAAATATTTTTAAGTATTTTAAAGTACATTAAAGTATTTTTTAATATTTTGATGTATTTTGAAGAAGGTCTGAAGCATTTTAAAGTAGTTTTAAGTATTTTGAAATATTTTTAAGACTTTTAAGAATGTTTAGATGTTTTGAAGTATTTTAAAATATTTTGAATTATTGAGAAGTATTATTTGTAAATATTTAAAAGTAATTTTAAGTATTATAAAATATATTGAAATATTGGGAAGTATTGGGAAGTATTTGGAAATATTTTAAAGTAATTTTATGTACTTTGAAATATTTTGAAGTATTGGAAGTATTTGGAAATATTTTTAAGTAATTTTAAATATTTTAAAATATTTTGATGTATTGTGAAGTATTTGGAAATATTTAGAAGTAATTTTAAGTATTATAAAATATTTTGAAATATTCGAAAGTATTTGAAAGTATTTTAAAGTAATTTTAAGTATTATAAAATATTTTTTAAATATTCAGAAGTATTTTGTAGTATTTTAAAGTTATTTTTAAATACTTTGAAATATTTTGAAGTATTAGCAAGTATTTGGAAATATTTCAAAGTAATTTTAAGTATTTATAAATATTTGGAAGTATTTTAAAGTATTTTCTTATTTTTTAAATATACTTTTAAAATATTTTAAAATATTTTTATCAATTATTTAACACTAATATTTTTAAAAAATTTGAACTATTTTGAACTATTTTTGTATCTTTAAATATTTTAAAGCATTCTTAAGTAATTTTAAATATATTTAAATATTTTTGAATACTTTTAAGTATTTTAAAATGTTTTTAATTCTTTTTAAGTGTTAAATATTTTGAAGTATTGATAAATATTTTTAAATATTTTATTAAGGTATTTTTAAATATTTTCAAGTATTTTCAAGTAATTTGAAGCATTATAAAGTATTTTGAAGTATTTTGAATTATTTTGAAGTATTTTTAATTATTTGGAGGCATTTTTAACTATTTGAAGTATTTTGAAGTAGTCTGAAGTATTATTATTGAAAAATTATTTAAAAAAACTTATCAAAAATTAGGCGAAAAGGGGAAAATACTTTATCTTATGTGTTTTAGGGAATTTTCTTTATAAAAAGGGGAAAATAAGAAAAGAAGGGGATTAGATAAAAAACAGAACGAACTGTGACTCCCAAAAATTGCATTTGCCATATCTTTTTATAAAGTCGGTAAATAAATACTGAAACATAATTGCCTACTTTGTAAATTGATCAAAGATTAACTACTTCGAAAGTTGACCGAAAAAATAATAATCAACTATAATAATAATAATAATACATAAATTTCCTTCCAATTTTTACAACGAAAAAAAATATTGCAAACAAATTCATTTTTTACCATAATCGAGAAAGACTACACGCTTTTTTGCAAAACAGGTGCCAAGTTCGATCCTTTTGCATGCAATTCAAAAGAACACCCGCTCCCTTATCAGATAAGAAAACACCTAAACAGCAATTTATAGAACAATCGATCACGTTTTCCGATCGCGACCCTGATAGTAAAAGAAATTTGCTGCCTGGCTGTGAAAGAAAAAATATCTGGAAATGTTTTGGGCGGATTGAAAGGTGTGGAACGGCTGGAAAAAAAAGATTTCGCTTTTCTTTGTCTATTGCATTTTAATTATGGGACTGAGGGGAGTATCTAGTGATCGGATATAGGCGAGGCTCGACGGAAACGTTCTCGTACAGCCTTGCCCACGATTCTATTGGAGTTTATCACAAGCTGTCTTGCCTTGAGCAATATTCGACTTACGTATATCTCTCGATCTAGGATAGAATAGAAACAACCCAATCGGCGTTTCGCGTCGACAGAATGTAAAACTGATTACGGCATAATACAACCGGTACTGTTCCCAGGAAAGTCGTCGCTTCCAACTTGCTCGGCAAAGAAAAGCTAAAAAACAGAAGATGAAATCGTTTGCGAGACCTGCCAGTGATCTTGCTCTGATTCTAAAGAAAACTGGATTTCCTAGTGTCAGGATTTTAGAATTGAAGCCTCGTAAAAAAGCATATCATCTGGCGAGAAAAGTCTCACTCTCTAAACAGTTTCTTGCTAACTTTCTTTGTAAGGAAATAAAACTGATAGACTTAACTACCGGGAGTCTACAATTTTGCGAAATAATTGCGCAATTATTTTTCTTTTTATGTGGATTTGTATTTTTTTCCACCTGCTTATTACAAGCGTGATGATAATAAGAAAATAGCTTCAAATTATTTCAATTGAAATTTCAGTAATCTTGGCTTCATTATTTAGAATTTAGCTGATTTTTTATAAATTGTAAAAATAGTTTCAGAAAGTTTCAACTACAGTTGAGTTTACAAATTTAATTTGATGTTTTTAAAAATGGAATTTACGAATTTAGTAATTTGATGTTCTGAAAGATGGAGTTTTCAAGTTTAGTAATTTGATGTTTTGAAAGATGGAATTTTCAAGTTTATTAGTTTGATGTTTTGAAAGATGGAATTTTCAAGTTTAGTAATTTGATGTTTTGAAAGATGGAATTTTCAAGTTTAGTTTGATGTTTTTAAAGACGGAATTTTCAAGTTTATTAGTTTGAAGTTTTTAAAAACTAACTCTTTACGTCCGAGAGATAAAATCAACAAAAAAATTCGAATTGATTTGGAATAATTGAGCTGTCGGATCAAAGAAGAGCATATAAATTTTTTAGCACATAAGAACGGTGGCCCAGTTCAGTGAAAAATTAAATTTTAATTTTTGAAACTAGTTGAGTCTTATGATGCTCTCCAACCTTTCATTTTCAACAAATTAAAAATTTTTAATTTAATTTTTCACTGAACAGGGGCCTTTGTTCTAAAGTGCAAAAAAAATTATATGCCCTTTTTTGATCCGGCAGCTCAATTTAGGAACAATTTAAATTCGTAGTGTTGATAAAAAATATAAGAACGAGGTAAAGTGAAAAATAAAATAGATAAAGGACAAAACAAACAAGTATCAAAATTATAAATAAAAAAATTTGAATGCATGAAATAAATTGAATTAGTTGAAACCAGCAGCAGTTAAATGTATAGAAATAAATAAAATAAAGGATAGGATAAAAATAAAAAATGGAAAATGAAAATGTAATGAAAATGAAAATGTAATGAAAATGAAATGAAAATGGAATGAAAATGAAATGTAAATGGAATAAAAATGGAATGAAAATGGAATGAAAATGAAATGAAAATGAAATGAAAATGGAATGAAAATGAAATGAAAAAGAAATGAAAATTTAATGAAAATAGAATGAAAATGGAATGAAAATGAAATGAAAATGGAATGACAATGGAATGAAAATGAAATTAAAATTTATGCAACTCAAAAAAATATAGAAGCTGTAAATAATTATTTTTACATTTTTTTTTTTTTTCAATAAACGTTCTTATAATAATTGTGACAGTACATAAGCTACTCTACAATATTCATGATATTAAGCTTAATTTGAATATTTTTGCAAAAATTTACTTGCGCTACTGAACAAAGTAAATGCATAAAGTGCAGGCACACTTTGGTTTTATTTTTGCACGTGGCACGAAATGGCTCTATTAATTTTCTCAATTCTTGCTCGGTCACGGTCGAGCCGCGTTCCTTGCTCAAGCGATTGTTCGCTTAGCAGTTTATTTATTTTTAAATATCGTAAATACGTGTGTATGAAAGGAGCTGTAAGCGCCAATGAACCAGAGATATACGCATATATACTATGAATCGACGATAAAACTTGCTCTACGTATATAGAAAGGAGCAAATGAACCTCGTTACACTCGAGTAAGGTCAAGATCAGGATGCATAAATCTCCCCAGTGATATACTCATTTGCTTTGAAAACCTCACCCCCAGAGTCCAATTTCACTGGAAAATGACGTTTATTAATTACGACAAACGGCATAATGCTATTTACGTACTTTATTTGCATTCAAAGTGAAATTAGTTTGTACCTTATTTATTATTTAGTACTTTTTCATCACATTTTTTCTCCATTTTTAATCCTTTTTTATTACATTTTTTAATCCTTTTCTATTACGTTTATTAATCCTTTTCTATTACGTTTATTAATCCTTTTCTATTACATTTTTTAATCCTTTTTATTCATTATCTATTCCATTTTAATTCTATTTTAATTCCATTTTAATTCCATTTTTATTTCATTTTAATTCACTTTCTATTCCATTTTTTATCCACTTTTAATCCATTTTTTCTCCATTTTTTACTTCATTTTTTACTAAATTTCTATTTTATTTTCCTTCAATTTTTCTTTCATTTTTGGTTTCATTTTTAATTTATTCTTTATTCAATTTTCTTTCAATTTTTATTTCATTTTTGGTTTCATTTTTAATTTATTCTTTATTCAATTTTCATTCATTTTTTGTTCATTTTTGGTTTCATTTTTAATTTATTCTTTATTCAATTTTCTTTTCATTTTTTGTTCAACTTTTACTTCATGTTTTGTTCAATTTTTACTTCATTTTTTGTTCAACTTTTACTTCATGTTTTGTTCAATTTTTACTTCATGTTTTCTTCAATTTTTACTTCACGTTTTCTTTAATTTTTAATACATTTTTTGATTATTTGATTAATTTTTAATACATTTTTTGATTAATTTTCACTGCATTTTTTGATTAAAATTTAATGCATTTTGTGATCAATTTTTCAATGCATTTTTCGATATTCCGTTCTCTGCGCAGAATACAAAAAATGTAATAAAGAAATTTGTTATTCGCGCCAGTAAAATTTTTATTTTGCCTTCTCTGGTACTTTGTCGAAATGATAAGTTATTTTGCAACAGAATTAAAAAACAGAGTAAGAATGTATATGTACGAGAATTAGGGGACGTAATTGGGAATTGAAAAGTAATAAAATTTTAGCACGTCTCGTTTAAAGGAAAAACATGGCATTTGAGATGTTTAATTCATATTGAAATATTTCATTTTTTGTCGAATGCTCTGAATTTAATCGAAAAATAGCAGCATATCCTGTCTTCCATAGAGACCTTTGAGTTCACTCAGGATATGTGCGACTTCGTCCGGAATGCTTTTGGAATTTCTAGATGCATTCTTTGACAGAAGCGTCGCATGAAACTGAATTTCACCATTTACTGTGTACATATTCGGAGATTTTCCGTCAAGCTTTTCGATATAGATGCTGCAATACGAAGAGAAGCAAAATTTTCCCTGCTAAATTAGAAATTTAAAAACTGGGTTAATTTTCTTAAATATTACCTCTGTAAATATATTTTTGTAATTTGGTATTTATTCTGCTTTAATTTCTTGATTTTTTTGTTTAGTTGCTTTAAAAAATGATCTTTAGTCTATTTATTAAGTTTTAATAAATAGTTATTTTTATTAATAAATATTTATTTATTTCTATTTATTTATTTGTTTTATTATAGTTGATTGTGATTTGTTTACTTGAGAATATTGTAATTTATTACATATTGAGTTGTAGCATACACTTTAAAGTGGCTAGATGAAATATAAAATAATCGAGACGATAATAGTTGCAATTTTAGAAGATTTTAAAGACCCCGGAGAATTTAAGAATTTTCTGGTATTTTACGATCTCTGAAGAGTTTTGAGGAATTTCGCTAGGCATCATGGTATTTCTTATACGATAATTTATACTATCTATAAATTACCAGGGAATGCAAACAGCGATTTATGCGATAAAGAAGAAACAATAATTTGACATTTTTAAAAATTAACATAGAAAAGGTTATCCAACTTGAGTAGTAAAAAATATCGTTTTCAAAATAAATCAAAAAAGCAAGCCTTTCAAATTCTTAGTTATATAATTAATTGGCATTAATAATTAATTTATTAATTGATTTTTATAATTGATTTTAATAATTGATTTTAATATCTAATTGATTTTAATAATTGATTTCAATAATTGATTTTAATAATTCATTTTAATAATTCATTTTAATAATTCATTTTAATAATTCATTTTAATAATCCATGTTAATAATTGATTCCAATAATTCATTTTAATAATTTATTGATTTCAACAATTCATTTTAATAATTTACTTTAATCATTCATTTTTAATTATTTATAATCAAATAAACTTTGGTCCATAATTAATTGTAATTATTCATAAATAATTACTCATTGATTCATCATGAATTGTAAATAATGATATAAATTAATAATTATGATTTAATTATGAATTATGTTCATTAAATCACAAATGATTGTAAATTATTTAAAAATATTATTGTAATCATTTAGTAATGTTTAATTAATAACATTTTTTAAATTTCTTTTTTGTAAAATGTAACTGTCAGTACTTCGGTAAATTATTTTTCTGCCACTTTTGATTATCACTTCTACACGTGTTTACATTCTGCTTTTGATAAGTTTCATATTATTTTCATTTTTCGTTTTATACGTTTTTAATTACTTCCGTTCGATTGGTTGATATTACAAATTATTTCCATACCTTTGTTCTATGTTTTAAATTATACACTTTTGATTCGATAAACTTTTAATTATTCATATACCTTTGGATTTATAAACTTTTAATTATTTTTATGCCTTTGACTAGTTTTATATCACATTCATACCATTCATTAGTTTTGTATTTTTACATTTTAATTTTATGCTTTCATACATTTACAATTTTAATGTAAAAATTTTTTGTTTAATTTTAAAAATTTACTTTGTTTGAAATTTGTTTTTACACACTTTAATTACCCTTTCAGAACTCGAAATAATTAGTAGAGAGAAATTAAAATGTTTAATAATAATTTTTCAAATCCTCCAATTGCGCATGTTTGAAACTATTCATATCCATTTTAATGATAATAAAGTACATTTAAAATTTTGAAGGGAATAAATAACATTATATATTCATAAGGAAAACTTACGAGCTAATTATGAAAAATACTTTTTTAGGGAGAAAATAATTTACCTAAGGAGTATAAAAACTGATTTAATTCTAGTGCATCAAGTAATTGCTCATAAATTTAGAGGAATGGGTCCCAGGTGATTACAGTAATACGGAAGGCGATTTTACAGTGTTTAAAGAGCAGTAAAATAATGAATATTCCAGAATAATCTTTTTTAATTAAAAAGCATGAGATAATTAAAATCGAGTGATGTTTTATTTCCAATCCAAAATGCAGTCTTTTTATTTCTATTTTCCTTTTTTAAACAAGTTTGCTTCACATGAATTTTATTAGTGCTCGTTGAAATGTTTTTTTAAAGCACTCAGACTTGTACAATTATTAAAGTTTGAATAGGTGCATTGACTCGTTAAAACTTGAAAACGAATTTCGAGGCTATTTCAATTCAAACTTCTGCAAGTTAATGGTTTTAATTAATTGATATTTTAGCATCGGAAAATATTTAAATACATTCACACTTGCATAATTTATAAAGCATCTCATTCTCAATTTAACTTCAAAGTCAATACGAGTAAATAAAATTTAACTTCTGTGGAATAATTTTTCAAATAAAGATTATAATTACTATTTAGTGACATTTCATAATATTCAATGACATTTAACAATATTTAGTGACATTTAACAATATTTAATGGCATTAATAATATTTAATGACATTTGGTGTTTGCCATTTGAAGCTTACTTAATATTATTTCGCGAAAATCTTTCTGAATTTTAATGCCCTGGAGTGTCAATTTCGCGAAAATGACGATTATCTGCGGAACCCAATTTTCGTCACGGGGGAGAGAGAAATGTTGCAAAAATTTGTTATGTTAATGTGGTCAGAGGCAATGGTGCAGACCATTTGGCGGGTTCTTGTTAGGCGCCCTTTAATGACTCGGTTTAAAATCAGGCAGGCAGTCAGCCATGCGAACCGTTGGTCGGGACGATTTCATTAAAAAGTATTTATACGAATTTTCTTTCATCAAAGGTTGCATGCGAATATAGGAGGCTCTGCTTGGCTCGCGAACGGTGCGTAATTAAATCGATTCGCTTCTGAAAGAGAGGAAAGAGGGAATCAAGTAAGAGCAAGAGGGGTGAATCGAGTCTTCGCTATCCTAATTAAACGAGACGGCATTTCGGTCCAACTCCGGAAATCAATTCGGCAGTTATCAAGAAAAAAAGGGCGAAAAATGTTAAGTGAATAAAACGAGCAGAAGGAATAAAAGCAATGAATAAAACCAGTGTAGAAAGAATGAAATTTGTACGGAGAGAGTAGAGGGAAGATGAAATGAATGGAAAGATAGGGATGCAGAAAAAGGGACGAAGAAAAAGAGAGGGAGGAATAAAAAACGAGGAAAGAACAACAAAAGTACAAAAAAAGAGAGATGAATAAAAAGAGAGAAATGAATAAAAAGAGAGGAATGAATAAAAAACGAGGAAGGGACAAAAAAAGATAAATTAATAAAAAGAGAGGAATGAATAAAAAACGTGGTAAGAACAAAAGAAGAGAGAGGAATAAATGAAAACCGTGGAAAGGACAAAAATAAAGAAATGAATAAAAAGAGAGGAATAAATAAAAACCGTGGAAAGGACAAAAAAGATAAATTAATAAAAAGAGAGAAATGAATAAAACCCGTGGAAAGGACAAAAAAAGAGAAATTAATAATAAGAGAGGAATGAACAAAAACCGTGGAAAGGAAAAAAAAGATAAATTAAAAAAAAGAGAGGAATGAATAAAAAACGTGGAAAAATCAAAAAAAGAGAGAGAAATAAATAAAAACCGTGGAAAGGACAAAAAAAGAGAAATTAATAAAAAGAGAGGAATGAATAAAAAACGTGGAAAAAACAAAAAAAGAGTGAGGAATGAATAAAAAACGTGGAAAGGACAAAAAAGAGAAATGAATATAGAGGAATAAACAAAAAAGAGGAATAATTAAAAAACGTGGAAAGAACAAAAAAAGATAAATGAATAAAAAGAGAGGAATAAACAAAAGAGAGGAATGAATAAAAAACGTGGAAAGAACAAAAAAAGGAGGAGGAATAAATAAAAACCGTGGAAAGTACAAAAAAGAGAAATTAATAAAAAGAGAGGAATGAATAGAATATATAAAATAATATTATAATAAAATATAAAATAAATAAAAACCGTGGAAAGGACAAAAAAAGATAAATTAATAAAAAGAGGGGAATAAACAAAAGAGAGGAATAAATAAAAAACGTGGAAAAAACCAAAAAAGAGTGAGGAATGAATAAAAAAACGTGGAAAGGACAAAAAAAGAGAAATAAATATAGAGGAATAAAAAGAGAAATTAATAATAAAATAATAAAATAAAATAAAATAATATAAAAAAATAAAAATAAAATAATAAAAAGAACGTGGTAAGAACAAAAGAAGAGAGAGGAATAAATAAAAACCGTGGAAGGGACAAAAATAAAGAAATGAATAAAAAGAGAGGAATAAATAAAAACCGTGGAAAGGACAAAAAAAGATAAATTAATAAAAAGAGAGAAATGAATGAAAAACGTGGAAAAAACAAAAAAATAGTGATGAATAAATAAAAAACGTGGAAAGGACAAAAAAAGAGAAATGAATATAGAGGAATAAACAAAAAAAAGAGGAATGAATAAAAAACGTGGAAAGAATAAAAAAAGAGAGAGGAATAAACAAAAAAAAGATGAATGAATAAATACGTGGAAAGAACAAAAAAAGAGAGAGGAATAAATAAAAAACGTGGAAAGAACAAAAAAGGAGAGAGGAATAAATAAAAAAGCGTGGAAAGGACAAAAAAAGAGAAATGAATAAAAAGAGAGGAATAAACAAAAAGAGAGGAATGAATAAAAAAACGAGGAAAAAACAAAAAAGAGGCGAATCACCAAAAAGAGAAAACTGAACAAATAGCATAAATAAAATGCGAAGAACGGTAAAAAGAGAAAGAAAACAGAAAAGAATAGAAACCAGTAAGAAAAGCCTAAAAAGGGAGTAGAAGAAAAACAATAACTTGCACACATTGTAAAGCGAGTCTGCAGAAGCAGTTGGCAATTTTCTTCTTCGGCCAATTAATTTTACCGTTCTTTTTTTTTGCAACGTCGTCTCTCTTTTGAGACTTGAGGTACCAATAGGAGCGGTGAAAAAGGAGAGGGAGGAGCAAGTGTAGCAAACGAAATGAGAGGAAAAAAAATCAGAGGCAACGAGGACTTGGATCGAATTAAATCGTACCTCCTAATCCACTTAGATTTGAACAGGAGAACGTGCTGGAGAGGGAGAGGGGTGGATAAAAAGGATAGAGCAGAGGAAAGATGAAGAGTAAGGACCGAAAGCGGCTAATAATGTTTTCCTCGATAATGAACCTTATTCCAGAAAAGTCACGTGACTTTTCATTACCAAGGAGAAAACGAGTCCTGGTGATCAGTGTTATCACTTAGATTTCTGCCATTTCATTCCCCGTCTCGTCAATCAAATGATCTTGATTGTGTCTGGATTTCAAATATTGTTTCTTTCAAGCCTCTTTCCCTTCCGTTTTTGTCCCAAATCTTTTCCGGGATGAAATTAATTTAGATGAAGTAGATATAAAAGGAAGGTGAAAAAAATTTCAATTTACTAATGTGTGGATCAAACGAGATTTAAAGGGTCTATTGATCCGAGTGGAAAACGTTGAGTTTGTGAAAAATTTTCGAACAATTTTTCGAAGAAGAACGAAAAATGTTTAATGATAAACAAATTAAGAAACACATTGAGAAACAAATTGAGAAACAAATTGAGAAACAAATTGTTTAATAAAACAATTAATTGATCGAATTGATGGAACTTATGTTCGTTAAATTGTGATTTGAAAAAAAGTGTTTTTATGAGGAAATGTTCTTGACCATTGGAAGTCAAATTTAAAGAAACTGTTGATAGATTGTGGACTTAAATTGATTTCAAAATTTAGAAGAAGGCTGGGAATGTTTTTGTTTGGACTAAATACGGAGAGACACAATTCATTCTTGGGAAAGCTCGAGCTTTATCCACGTTTGGATCTTGATCCACGTTAGGTTTTCTTACTCTACTTTAAACTTCCTGATGGGCAAAAGAGCAACATCCTTTTGAGATCGAGAGGCTCTTTTCCCGTCTACTATAAGTCAGAGTTGCAGGAAGCCATTTTACTTTCGACTTGACTTTAAGTATTTTGCGACACGCGTGCGTGACTGGATCAACTATTCTCATACAAGCGCACATCCTAGATATAAATGCTTTCGGGTCCTGCTTGTTTTAATTTGGTTTCCAAGTTACGTAAAGAAGAAACGAAACTTGATGAAATAATAAAGTGACCAAATGTATATAACCGTTTACAGAATTGTTAATTTGGACTAATTTTAAGACCAAAAACTGACTTAGTATAAAGCTTATTGTTAGTCTAAAGCTGACTTAGTTTTTAAGCCACAAAATTAATTGATTATGTAAACGGTTTAAGACTTTGTTTTTTCTGTGTAAGGAGTAAATATTAAATAGTACAATGTAAAAAAACAGTAAACAATTGTAAAAAAAAATAAATAATTGTAAAGAAACAGTAAATAATTGTAAAGAAACAGTAAATAATAAAATGTAAAGAAATAGTAAACAATAAAATGTAAAGAAACAGTAAATAACAAAATGTAAAACAAACAGTAAATTACAAAATGCGTTAATATCATAAGCGAGGGGTCATCGCAACTAAAGTATTCTTCGTACACTTGCCAGATATTCTCATATATTCTGTAGATATTTCCATATTCAATATTCTCAGTATTCGGAAATTTTTTTCAAATAATATTACAGAATATATAAAAAAATTCAGCAATAGTCATAAGTATTCTTAAATATTCTTCAATAATCTTCAATATTCTTAAGTATTCTTCAATATTCTTAAACATTCTTCAATATTCTTAAGTATTTTTCAATATTCTTAAATATTCTTAAATATTCTTAAGTATTCTTCAATATTCTTAAATATTCTTCAATATTCTTAAGTATTCTTCAATATTCTTAAATATTCTTCAATATTCTTAAGTATTCTTCAAAATTCTTCAAAATTCTTAAGTATTCTTCAAAATTTTTCAAAATTCTTAAGTATTCTTCAATATTCTTCAATATTCTTAAGTATTCTTCAATATTCCTCAATATTCTTCAATATTCTTAAGTATTCTTCAATATTCTTCAATATTCTTAAATATTCTTCAATATTCTTAAGTATTCTTCAATATTCTTAAATATTCTGGAGTATTCTGTAATAAACTCAATATTTTTCACATAATTTTTATATTAAAATTGGTAACGGAATAGAAAAACATTTTATTCAATGATATTTTCGAAAATGTCCTTATGTTTAGAATATTCCATATTTCTAAGTATTCTCAAATATTCTTAAATATTTCCATGATATTCTTTGAGAATATGTTCTTCGTACAGGCTTAATTAGGTGTTGACCCCTCGATCATAAGTAACAAAAGGAGATAAAACAGTAAGTAACAAATCGTGAAGAAAAATTAAAATAGGTTTTCCGAATTTTCAACGATTTTTGGTTGTAGTGGTTAGATTTTACGAAATCTTAAAGAAGTGTTTAATACACATAGGAAGCAATTAGGTCTCGATCGGTACGACATAATAGCGTAATCTTATTTATATTCCGGATTTCCAATAATGCAATTCATTAGTCTCGAAATAGGGTCTACTTGGAGAAACAATAGTCTCTCTCTAGAGGACTCTTGCTCTCTCTATATTTCTCTTTTTCTCTCGTTTTGTCCCATCTTTTTTCTTCCCTCTTTTCTCTCTTTATCTCCATATTTTTTAAATCGTTTTATATATCTCTAATCTCTCTATATTTCTCTCTCTCTTTTTCTTTATCTCTCTCTTTTTGTCCCATCTTTTTTCTTCCCTCACTTCTCTCTTTATTTCCATATTTTTTAATCGTTTTATATATCTCTAATCTCTCTATATTTCTCTCTCTCTTTTTGTTTATCTCTCTCTTTTTGTTTATCTCTCTCTTTTTGTTTATCTCTCTCTTTTTCTTTACCTCTCTCTTTTTCTTTACCTCTCTTTTTTTCTTTATTTTATATCTCTCTTTTTCTTTATCTCCCTCTTTTTCTTTATCTCTCCCTCTTTTTCTTTATCTCCCTCTCTTTTTCTTTATCTCTCTCTCTCTTTTTCTCTGCATCGGTTCCTCTTGCACTCTTTTGCTCCTTGCCTGAAATCTTTTTGCCATCCACTTTCGCCTTATAGTTTGAGTTTCCTTTCTTTCTTGCTAACTTGCTTCATCCCTCCATTGCTTGCCCTCTTATACCCATTACCCATTACTCTTTAGAGTCAGAAGACTTTACAGTCTGTACAAGCTGAAAGGGGATTTGAAAGGGGTGAATATAGGTAGAAATGTGGAGGTTCAAGGAAGACTTGTGGGGTCATTTCTACAAGTATCGATTGCGAACGAAGATTTACGATTAAATACCGGAGCCTACGCATGTTTCCCGTCAACTGTCGAGTAGCCGACATTTATTCTAGGATGGCAATAGTTTTTCTCTCTTTCCTCGAACCGCAAGGTCGCAGAAGATTAAATTCCGATCTCTTTTATACGGCTTCAGTATCTCTGGATTTCGAAAAACTTACCAAGATCGAATAAGAGGAATGAAACTTGGCGAGAATTCAGCCATTTTTCAGAATAGTAATTACACTGAAAAAAGCAAAGCTTGCTCAACATTTTTTTCTTCATTTTTGAATCTTCTTGGGATTTGAAAATTAAAGGACGCGGGTATCGCAAATGCGTATCTTTGACAGGATTAAATTATTCAAAATTGTTGAAAAGCATTCATTTAGCATTCATCTCATAACAGTCGAAAATTATTTTCATCATTATTTCAATCGCGAAGTTTTAGGAAAAGGATTGAAATTGCAGAGAATAGGGATGCAAACGAAAATTGAAATTAAAAGGGAAATTTGTGTGAATTTGAATTTGTGAATTTGAAAATTTGTGGATTGAAAATTGACGCCACAGCATCTGTGGCTTCTGGAGGAACAATAAAGTGGATTAAGTCGTACATGATTAGACACATTAAATCTTGCTGTGATTCGCAACTGTATTATCTTATACGCATTTATAGAGCTTCTAGTAGGAAGACTTATCAGTGGTGCGAAGCGGAAAGGAACCGAGAGAATTTATCGTTTGAAAGAAATAATTTCATGTGAATCTTAATTAGCTAATTAAAGCAAAGGCATAAGAGAACAGAGAGGAACTCCATGTACAACTGCAATCGACCGTGAAACGGACTATCGATATTTATAGATTGGAAAGCAAGTTACAAGGTAGGAAGTATTCTCAAGTGGCATTTAGAACCGTGGCAAATGGCAAACTTGTCTATTTGACCCCTGAACGCAGTACAATAAAGGAATCATGGATTATTCCAATAACATTCTATTTCAACTTGCCTCTTCTTTTTCACTTTTCTCATTCAATATCTACATTGAATTTCCATTCTCACCGAATTCAATTCTATTACCATAGAGTTTTTCTGGCAATTGCAAGAAATCTAGAAAAATTGTTATCGGGGATTAAAATGCTCTGCTATGTTTTGTTATTTAAATTTATTTCGAAAAGGACTTTGCAATAAAGTCAAATGTAAAGAATATAATGGAAACAAAACAGTGTAAATAAAATATCAGATAAAAGAATATTAAACAAAATTGTGAAATTTTTCAATAAAATTGTTTCAGTAAAATAATTCCAATAAAACAGTTTTAATAAAATAGTTCCAATAAAATAGTTTCAGTAAAATAATTTCAATAAAACAGTTTTAATAAAATAGTTCCAATAAAATAGTTTAAATAAAAAAGTTTCCAAAAAAATGAATTGTTTTAAAAAAATGAATTGTTTTAAAAATTTTCTCCAATAAAATTGTTTCGACAAACTGATGTGGAGATAAAATAAATAAAAATAAGTAACAACAATAAAACTACAGATAAATTAAAAAATACAAACGCGAAGAAACAACAATCATAAACAAAATGTTAATGTAAATGTAAATAAAGTACTGAAGAGATAATAATGAAACTAAAATATGCACAATAAATTATTAAATTTAATTTTCAGATGAACTGGTTAATGGTTAGCGTACTGCGATTCGTCGAAAAGGGAATAAAAATAAAATAATTTCCCAAACTTTTATAAAAGTCGATATGAAAATTTACTGGATGATTCTGAACTTTTTGAAAACTTTCTGCTTGTTATAGTAGTTCTCATGCCTTTTAGAAAGTTAAAAATTGTACTGAAAACTTCAATCAATATTTTCTACTTTCCAAATACCGAAAAATTCTTCGACAATTTAAAAATTGTTAAAATTGTATAAGTTTGAAAATGGTTTAAATTCGATAATCGTTCAACTTTAAAAAGCTTTTGACATATTCAAAAGAATGTAATTAGTATTTGAGTAGTAATTTCAAATCCAATGAGATTGAAATGCTCTATATTTTACAATTTAATCTTTTGACTTCAAATCTTTTCTCAAGCTGAAGAAATTCAGAAAATAGTTCAAAACCCGATGGTTGTAATCTTTGGAGTTTCTATTTTAATTTAAATTCAAGAAACTCAAAAAATGTTGATTAGTTTTTGTGTTATGAACAAAAACGTGAAGCTGCCGAGACCACGCACTAAAAGTCGGCTAACGCCGCGCTCAGCAGAGTTTCGTTATTTTGCTTATAACTCAAAAACTAATTAGTATTTTTCAAGTTTCTTGGACTCAAATGAAAGAAGAGACTCCACAGAGTATCTATACTGAATTTTATGAATTCTATATATACCTTTATAGCTTACGGCGAGCCTTGAAATCAAAAAATGACATTTTTAAAAGATTGAACACTTTTTTGTATAACTTTGCAACAAACAAACCAATTTTATTCCAAAATGGCTCATTTTTTGGAAAATTTTCCAAGCTTAAGCAAGCGATTGAACAAGAATTCGTGTAGTATTAATTGCTGTTAATTTATCAGCGTTAAAAAACGCAATATTCGAAGATAGCAATATTCTTAGTGTTATATATTATTTTAATATTCTTAATATTCTTTTAAGTATGAAATTCGTGCAATACGAAATTATTCCAATCAGTTAATATTATCAACTAATTGTAATGATTTCAATCAGTTACTATAATGAATTAATAGAAATTATCCCAATCAGTAAATATTATAAACTAACAATGGCAAATTATGCAAAAACAGTGAAGAAATTCGCCCTAGAAATAATTTCCCCGATTAGATGAAAAGATCCGACCGATTGAACAAAGAATAGTTTCTTTAGTGCATTATTGGAGCGAGGTACAAGATTATTATTGAAACAGCGTGTATTCTTGAAGCGTATCGCATAAAATGCAATTGACAAGGAAATAAATCTGAATTGGTTATGGATTTATCATAGAACAGGACGGAGATTGCAAGAGGTATTATCTGTTTGTTAGTGTGGTAATGCAATAATTTTTAACATTCAATTAGTTGCGAATCACTAACGATTATTATTGCTTGTCGGACCAAGAAAACGGTACAGTCGATTAAGTACTTTTCTACGTTATGAACGATACGTCGTATGGGGTTAAACTACGGCCCTGTTTCCAGGATCCAATAGCAATAGGGCGCGGTGCCTCGAGCGACTCAAGGAATTGCACTTATCCAATTGAGCACTACGAATATACCGTAACTTGCCTGTGAGAAGACAGTCATACACATTACAACGCGAAAACGAAAATTCATGATTGCAGTGGAAACAAGAATGTTGCATGCACATTGTATAAACACATAATTGTGATTCTCACAAGTTCTCACATTAAATTTGTAATTCAATGAGAAATTGACAGACAGCAGGAAAATTAGCTAAAACCCTCATAATCACGCAAATTTTCAACTTATCAATTTTAATCTGGAAAAAATCAACCGGATTTAAAATCTCGACTGTTTCTGTAGAATTATTATTCGTCATAACCTTCTATGTTTTCATTTCCGTCAATCTGACATTTTTGCTTTTTATTTTATTTTATTTTTTTTATTTACACTGAAGAAAGTACTATAATCTATTTTAATAGATTCCTTTTTAGGAGAATTAATACTGACTTACTAGTGACGACAATATTATTTTGACATATTTTGTAACAAAAATAATTTACACAGAAATTAATGCTTTTACAATTACTTTATTTACAACCAGAAAACTATATAGTAAAATTATAGAAAACTATAGAAAAATTATAGAAAACTATAGTAAACTATAGAAAACTATAGTAAACTATAGTAAACTATAGTAAACTATAGTAAACTATAGTAAACTACAGTAAAATTAATACACTATAGTAAAATTAATCAACTATGGTAAAATTATTAAACTACAGTAAACTTCATCAACTATAGTAAAATTAATAAACTATAGTAAAATTAATCAACTATAGTAAAATTATTAAACTACAATAAAATTAATCAACTATAGTAAAATTAATAAACAATAGTAAAATCAATCAACTGCATAGTAAACGTTACTTAATCAACTATAGTAAAATTAATAAACTATAGTAACATTAATCAACTATAGTAAAATTATTAAACTACAGTAAACTTAATCAACTATAGTAAAATTAATAAACTATAGTCAAATTAATCCACTGCATAGTAAACGTTACGTTACAACCAAAAGATAGTGCTTCTTTTATCCAAAAATTTAAGGCCATGTCCAAGATTCTGAATGATAACCTAGGGATCTACCTTTATCTTTCTTTTTTTCTAAAGTTTTTTAAAAATAATGAATCAAACAAGAATGACACTTCAAGGTTTCCTAATTCTTCTCGAAGTGTCAAAGCGATATCTTTTTTAGTTGTTTTTCGTTTTAGCACAAAAAAAAAGTGAAAAAAGTGACATAAAAATAAGTTTATCAACATTCACTTTATCGGCTTATTTTTGTGCAACTACTGCGCTTAAGCTAAAAAACATATCGCGTTGAAACTTCGGGAATCGTCTCAAAAGACCTTGAAGGGTGTCATGAATGTTTGGTTTATTATTATTTTTGAAAAACAACTTCAGGAGAGAAGAAAGTTAAAAGTAGATCCCTACATTATCATTAAGGATCTTTGACATGACCTTAATTAATTGCGTTTCGTGGTATATTCAAAGACTGGTTTTTATTTTTAATGCACACGAAACGAAATATTCTTATTTAGCAAATTCGGAAAAAATAATCTTATTTAGCAAATTCTAAAACAAAATACCCTTATTTAGCAAATTATGAAACAAAATACCCTTATATAGCAAATTATGAAACAAAATACCCTTATATAGCAAATTATGAAACAAAATACCCTTATTTAGCAAATTTTGAAACAAAATATCCTTATTTAGCAAATTCTGAAACAAAATAATCTTCTTTAGCAAATTATGAAACAAAATAATCTTCTTTAGCAAATTATGAAACAAAATAATCTTCTTTAGCAAATTCTGAAACAAAATACCCTTATTTAGCAAATTCTGAAACAAAATATCCTTGTATAGCAAATTATGAAACAAAATACTCTTCTTTAGTAAATTCTGACACAAAATACTCTTTTTTAGCAAATTCTGAAACAAAATACTCTTTTTTAGCAAATTCTGAAACAAAATACTCTTCTTTAGCAAATTCTGAAACAAAATACTCTTCTTTAGCAAATTCTGATACAAAACACTCTTTAGCAAATTCCGAACCAAACCACTCTTATTTAGCAAATGCTCCATTTTGTTATCATTTCATTATTTTGTTTTCGTGATAAATGAAAACGGTGTAAAGGGTTGGAAATGTCGTGTGGCAAAAAAAGGCATAATGAAAAGGAACAAGACGATAAAAAGTGTTCACGCAAGCGTGTCAGAAATAGTTAAAATCTGGTGTGTTGAATGAAGCGGAATAGAAGAAGGGAAATGTTGAGCCCTGCGTGAGCTGGTATTAGTATTAATGCAGAGTCATAAGTTATAGGATGCGGAGCGCAAGAGTGCGCAAGTACGGCTGGCAGGTGTATTAAAATTAAAGTCTCTGGATTTTGGGTGGGTAGACAGCCTCCAGGCGGTCTCGTATAATTCAGTACCACCGATGACAATGCCGAGACGTAAGGGTGGTTGTTGGCCCGGGGGTGGATGTAGAATATAGGCGACGGGAGGCACTGCCACTGCAACCCGTAATATATTACACCGAGTGAATAGCACGAATGGTCTGTTCAGCCTGTTCGACCTACCTAACTGCCAACAGAAAGGGTTTTACCGATGTCCACTGTATTCAACTATACCAATCCCACTTGGTCAAATGTATCTCCAAATCGTAATAGATTTCCGCGAGACTATAACAGCTTATCGACTCACAACATTTTCAGCCACTCATCCTTTTCATCCTGTCGTAGTTTTCATCTTAACATTATTTAATCATTGCTTTGTTAAACAAAATAACAAGGACGAGAAATTAAAATTATCAAAAGCAACTAAAAAAGTTTAGAACAATTTATGTGTATAAATAAATTGATTAATAACACCATAACAACTTTTACGAATAATTTATACATTGTTGATTTTTTTTGCGAAAAAGTAGAAATTTACGCACAGTTTCAAATGCGCGGGCACCAGATCAGTACTTTACGCACAGTTTTAAATGCGCAGGCGTCAGGTGACTACTTTACGCTCAGATCTAAACGCGCATGCGTCAGGTGACTACTTTCCGCACAGTTGTGATTGCGCATGCGTCCTGCTACTGCTAGAGTGGCGCCATCTCTTGCAAACAATTTCAAGCACGTTTACACTCATTTCTACTTTATCGACAAGCACAGTTTTGTACATTTTTACATTCTTATCAATAATGAGAGTGTGCGATTTCTGACTTTTGCTATTTTAATTCAAATTCACAAAAGTGAATTTGCAAAAAATTTTCTGACTTTTGCTAACTTTTTTATAATTCAAATTCACAAAAGTGAATTTACAAAAAATAGCGCCCTGTACACGCACGTAACCCTTCGCATGTATAAACTCGCGTAAAAAACGAAAGTGAAATGAAAAGAAAATTGACTAAGGTGTGGGAAATCATGTATTTTTGAGAGTACACACTGAAGAAATGGGCAATTAATGGATTTTTGTAAAATCAATCATAATGACTGACAATTTGTCTGGGTTTTAATTTTTTCCATGGTGGAGGATATCAATATAAACTGACAGCATCGGTTCGCCATTCCGCGGTTCAAAGCTCCCTTGTTGGCCTACAATTCCCCAGGGCAGACTTCATGCACGCGAACATGCCTCACACACCCAACGGGAGGACCTTTCCGGGTTTTTGTTTTCTTCTTTTTTAAAACCCTCTCAAGAGGTATTTTTATTAAAAGTTAAAGACGCTGACAGGAAGATGAATTTTCCCCGTAACTGAACTAAACAGTTATTTTCAATTATTTCCCAAATTCCATTAAAATTTACTTGCATTTTCGTTTAACGGGAAATTGGTTATTTTCTGAAATTACAACTAATCTGGAAATTAAAATTCAGGTCAATCTAAATTTGAATTCAAAATTTTGATAAACGGATATAAGAAACAAAAAACACTTTGAAAAATAACTCTTAAGAAAAACACTCAATTTATTTCAATAAATTGAGTGTCAATAAATTGAGTGTTTTTCTTAAGAGTTATTTTTCAAAGTGTTTTTTGTCTCTGAGATTTACATTTTTATAACATCCTTGAAGCAATTTTGCTATGATTTTTTGTTTCGAGAAATGAATATTACTAGGTGGCATTAAAGTAATTTTAACACGCAATATGTAATTACGAGTGAAGTAACTTGAAAATTCCAGATTCAGTCTTATGATTTATTTTATTCTAATTATAATGCAGAAATTCTGAATTCAAGATATATCCATAAATTGAGCATAAATTTTTCCATTTATTGCATGTGTAATAAATTGATGTAATACAATTTTGCATATTGCCCGTAGGTAAAACCAATAATCTATCCATGCGAAAAAGCGTTAATCAAGAGGTGCACAAAATCCATTTTATATTTTTCTGCAAGTGACTAAAAAACATTTCTAATTAAATCCACCACATTTTTCTCGGTCCTTTTCTCCGAATTTGTAAAACAAAAGAGAATGTAAATTATTTAAAATCAGGCAAGCACAAAACTTGGATAAAAACAATTTTTAGAGGATCATTCATTTTTCTTAAATTTACTTGTTTTTCCTTTAAGCGTATTTTTAATTTACACGTATTTTTTAATTTACACGTATTTTTTAATTTACACGCAATTTTTAATTTGCACGTATTTTTTAATTTACAAGTAATTTTTAATTTACACGTACTTTTTAATTTACACGTATTTTTTAATTTACACGCAATTTTTAATTTGCACGTATTTTTTAATTTGCAAGTAATTTTTAATTTTCACGCAATTTTTAATGTTCTCTTAAATTATCAGTCTCCAGATGATCTGCCACTCTTTAAAAAATCCGCCTTCAAGTGCAAAATCCAGAATTGCGTCAAATTTAACGTAAATATTTAAATAGCAGTAGGATTTTTTGTTTTAAATTTTCGTCTCCAGAGTCTAGTAGTCTAATAAAGCTGGTTTTTTAAAAAACTTGCTCTTGTGGAGAAAAGTGCGTTTAATGTGAAAGGAAACGCTTGCAGTTGCATTATGAAGTTGTGAGGTAGTTTGAAGGTGGAAATTTGTGAAACGTTTATCATACATTTTGAGCTTTTTAACGCCTTAATGCAAGGCCTACAATGAGTACTCAGGGTCGACTCGTATGCCAAGGGTACATACATTAGAATTGTGCTAAGTGGGGTAAGTCAGAGAGTAAAGGGCTTCTTTGTACTGAGAGAGCGAGATTTCGCGTCGACCGACTGACTTCGGACAATGTAAACTTGTGTTTCGAGATCGTGAGAAACATCTTTGGAGAGCAAGAGATTATATTTCTATGATGAGACGTTCCCCTTTCACCAAGCCATTAAATTTGGATTATCTAGCAGACTCCAATTTGAAATGTCAAGCTTCTCTTGTACAAAAGAGATCCCATTCGTTAAAAGCAGACAAAATGCATTTATAATTTAACGAGAAAAATCCACCACACATGAATACTTTTCATCCCATTATATTAATTCATTTCTAAATCTGACTGCTTCTTCCAAAAGGAAGCGAAATTTAAAGCTCTTTTTGAATATCCTGCCTGCAAGGCAAATTTTGTATCGTATCGTTTTACAATTACCGAGTTTCGCAGAATTTTTCACGTCAAACTATTTGTCGATAAAAAAATTCTATGACAGGAATTTTTCATTTCGTGAAATTCCAGTAAAAAAGGAAAATTATCAATCTTTTGGAATCAATAGTGTTAGCTTTGTTTTTGTACTATTTTTTATTGACTAAAAGATGTTTGCTTTTTTAGTGTTTAAAACTATGTTTTCTATTTAAAAATTTTGCGAATAATTCTTAAGACAATTTAAAATAGTTTCCATCACGATATTAAAAATTATTTTTTAAATTAGCTAGAATCATTTTTCCAAGAAATATTCATAATTAGTTTTTAAAACAATATTAAAAATAATCTCTTGAAATGTGCGGTGCAATTATCTTTTGAAAAAATATTTAAAATTAGTTTCTAACTGCATTTAAAATTCTCGTTTAAAGCAGTAGTTAGTTTTTAAAACAAGTAAAATTGTTTTTAAAATAGCATTTCATGTACATGGAATTTATAAAATTCATAAATATTAATAAATATAAATAAAATTCATAAATTGAAACAAAATTAAAAATTACTTTTTAAAGTAACTAGTTTTTAAAATGTTTTTTTTTTGTATTTAAGAAAACAATTTTTAATAGACACTTGACTTTTTTTAAAATTAAATTCCCTTTTTTTCACGATGGAGTGTTATTTTACACGTAATAACGTTTTAATGGAATTTTTTTAATATGCTTTATTTCTATCATGGTTTTATTACGTTTTTAAAGAATGTTCCCAGCACAAAGTAAGGCGATGAGTTTTATATCATATTTTTTCCCAAATTTAGAAATAAGGAAGTAATTACATAAAAGAATTTTTCATAATTGTTTCTTCTGGTCTGAGAAAAGTAAGAAATGTATTGGCTTGGTAGTCACGAAGCTAAAGATAACGGCAAAGGCAATTCTGTGAAGCATGATCGAACAAATCACAAGGAAGTCTTTAAAAGAAGATTTAATTAGTTCTATTATCATCCTCTCCGACTTTACAATCACGATCTTCTTCCCAAATTCGAAAAAGGAAAATTACGGAAAAAATTCCCAATAATGTTCAATGCAATTTTCAATCAAGTTTCGAACAAAATCCATAAATCAATTGTTAACATATTTTCTATTTCTTATTAATTTTGTATTTAATTATTTTTAAAGAATATCAGAATTTAACGATAAATAAAAAATAAAATAAAATTTATCGTTAAATTCCGAATTTTCTTTAATCAACTACTAAGTGATAAAATCATCTTGACATATATTTAATTATTTTTATTAATCTATTTCTTTTAATTGTTTTTAAATTAAAGTTTTTATCTTTGGAGTGTGAAAAAATTTACGAAATTTTGGACTCTTTGTAACTTGTTTGAAATGAGGTGTTTTAAATGATGTTAATTTGGAAAAATGATACATTTTCGAATTTCAAATATGTGCTGCTTGTTAGTTAACTGCGCCAGTGATTCGCATATTTGATTTAATCGGAAGCGATACCAAATATGCGAAGCATCTCCACCTCCAAGTTCTGAGATTGTTTACCTTTCTCCAAACACACATAGACATACGTCAGAGAATGGAAGTCCTTCATCTAATATATAATGTTATTTTTCGATACATGACTCCAACTCAGATTCCCATGAATCTGAAAATGTGAATTGACGATTTCAAAATAGCTTCAATACCAATTTTGCCCAAACAAATATTGTCTGAAGCAACCTTCGTTTCAAATAGTTTGCATGCAATAATAAATAAATAATGAAATAAAAAAAGTAAACAATAAATAAAGAAAAAGTGAACAATAAATAAAGAAAAAGTGAACAATAAATAAAAAGTGAACAATAAACAAAAAGTGAACAATAAATTAAAATAAGTAAACAATACAAAATAAGTAAATAATAAATACAAACTAATAAATAAATAGTACAATATGAAGTACTTAATTTTGAAATTATATGCCACAATTAAAAGTGTTATGTAAATGTTGTTCAAGTAACCATAAAAATAATTCTGTGAAACTATTTTGCAAACATTTATAAAAGATGAGAATATTAATTAAAATATGAAACTAAAGGCGACAGAAAAGCACCAAATTCAAAGCACAAAATTCAAAGCACAAAGTAAAAAATATCATGAAAGAAAAATAGAACATTAAAAAGTGAATTTTAAAATTAATGAAAATGAATATTTTCCTTGTACGTTTTGAGTAGAAAAGTATTTTAATTGAAATGTGAAATATTTTATTTTATTTCGTATAAATCAATCGGATATAAAATTCCAGGATTTATTTACAGATTTAGAAAATGGATTTTATTGAAAATACAACTATAGTTCACTAGATTCGAGAAATAAAATAGTCTAGATTTTTATGCAGTTGAAACTTTTACTTAATTGAATGCATTTCTGATAAAAGAGTAAAAATACTAAACGAAATGTTAAAAAAAATATAAAAATGTTTTATAAAAAGTATAAAAAATCTTACAAAGGGGTCATCCATAAAGCATGTGATACTTTTTTTCGAAAATATTACCCCCCCCCCCCCCTCCCTCGTGATACTTTTCCTATGCTTTTTCCATTTTTTTCACATGTAGCGTGATATTTTGATGACACCCCCCTACCCCCCAGAGTATCACATGCTTTATGTATAAAAAATCTTACAAAAAGTATACAAAAATTATAGAAAAACAGTTAAAAAGTATAAAAAGTATAAAAAGTACAAAAGTATAAAAAATGTAAAAGAAAGTCAATAAATTCCAGCCGTCAATTAAAACAATTGACAATAAAATCGTATTTTAATTTATTCAGGATTTACGTTAACTTCAATAATTTACGTCCATTGATTTACATTTTAATTTATTCCAATTATAATCGACTCACGATCGATCCAAATTTCAGTTACACAAAATGAATCCAAATTTCAATCACATGAAATTACGTTATTTCTAACCTGAAGCGTTTCAAATTTCGAACATTGAAAATGGAATGTTTGTTCATTTATAATCATTTCATTATTTATTTAGTTTATTTTTTAAAACAAAATGTCTATAATTTTTCTTTTTTAATAAAATTACGTTATGTTTGGCGGTTTGACTATAATAAGTAAAATTTCGAATTACAAAGACTTCTTAGAATACAAAAATAAATTAAAGTAAAATGCAAAGTAAAAAAAAGAACAAAAAAAATTAATCAAAAAATTACCAAAACAAAAATAATAAAGAAAATTAAAATAACGAAAAGAAATAAAATAAAAGATTAACGCACGGTGGGAAAATGCTTAAATTTTCCAACTTGGACGGTATATCTGAGCTCATTAGTTGGAGGCGTCGTATTTAATTAATCCACCTTATTTTTTGGTTGTTTGCTGAAAATTAAATGATGGCAAATTAGCAAGCTTTCGACAATGGTTAAGTTACCCGAGACTCTCCACTAATTGGATTTGAAAATGCATATTTCTGATTTACTCTTTTAATGAAACGTCAGAGTTACATAGTTTGGAAAATAAATTTCAAATTTATCAAGACAAGATACTCGCGCAACTATATTAGTCTCACGAATAAATATTTTACATGTATTTATTCTGTGCATTCAAGTACTTGCACTCTCATGTTTTGAATTGTGGTGCTTACACACACATACACAGGCATATAGATATATAAACTCAGGAAACTTTGTGCGGTTCCCTATCGAATAAAATTTTTCCGATATTCGCTGTACATACTTCAAGTCTGCTTCAATTAGACTTGGTCGACGAATGGGACGATACCTCTTCTCTTTTCACATCTTTTGTCTTTTTTCATATACATCGCGTATTCATGAATATACCACAGTTGCATCCTGAGCGTCAATATTTACTGTTTTATGTGAAAAACATAAAAAAAAATAATAGAGAACAAGCGTAGACTGTAAAAACAAAAACAAAAGTTTCACAAATTTACTGAGAAAATACAAGAATATTGAGAAGGATCGAAAAAGTTATAAAGAGTGGACAAATAGGGAAAAATCGGGAAAAGAGTTGCAAAGATAAAAATATAAATCAAGGGAATATTAGTACCAACAATTGTGTAGTGTTTTGCTTTGCGAAACGGAAAGAAAGAACAAAAAAGAAACTTCTTTTATTTTTTTGTTTTCTTCTTTTATTTTAATACAACGTTAAAAGTCCATCACTCCTATTTTTAATAAAACTGAAAACATAAATTGCCTGAGTTTTGACACTATGTAAATATAAATGTTTATCTGAAATTCGCTTATTTCGATTTTTTTTCTTCAAAGTTTAAAAGTTGATTAAAATGAATCCCATCTCCGGTTTTTGATTAAAAGTGTATTTTTGTCAAACTTGTTGGTTGGTTTTCTTTTTTTAAATAAACTTTTTCCCTGATATTGTAAAGTTTTTCTTTTAACGAAACATTTCAGTTATCAGATATATGCAGTATTTATTTATCACGCAAGATAGTTGCAATAAACTGTAATTTGAAGCGAAATCAAGATTACCAGCTAATTCTTTGCCTTAGCTCGCTCAGTATTTTACAATGCTAATACACTGTGCATTAGGAAATCTGATAACCACGCAGAATTTTCATATAAGGCCATAATTTCTTAATAGTGAAAGCTAACGTGAAGAGCTTAGGATTCGCCAACATATTTATTGAAACATTAAAAGGAAATTTTTCAAAACTCTCAATCAAAATCATTTTTTAAATCGTAAATTCACCTTGCCCGCAAATTTTAGCCTTGCTTTTCTGCAAATTGCGCACATTTTCGAAAATTAGCACGCCAGGAAATTAATATTTTAGAAAATTAATATTACTGGAAATTAATACTTTAGAAAATAATTTTACAAAATTATTACTTTGCAAAATCATTACTTTACAAAATCAATATTTTACAAAATAGTTTTGGAAATTAACTTGTAAATTAATATCACAGAAAATTAATATTTCAGAAAATGAACATCTCAGAAAATTAATACTCAAGACAATTATTTTTTAAAAATTTAATATTTCAAACAATTGCATATTTTTAGCACTTTTCTGTCAAATCTGCGGAAATATATAAAATTGTAACGGATTAGTTTTCTCGAGAACTTTAATTAACAATTTACATTTGAAATTTATCTTCCTTCTTTTTAACTGCAGTAGGGATCACAGTCTTTTTTTCGTTCAATTTTAGGTGAAAAAGGGGATTTTTAATTTTAAAAAAGGGGATTTTAGAAAGAGGAAAAAAGGATAACATTATAATAATTAAGAACTCAAAGAACGTAATAAATAAATGATTTTTCCATCAGAAAAAAGTCAAATTTTCATGATATTTTGCATGTGAGTATGCGTGTACGTGAAAAAAAAATGAATTTTTCAATATTTTGTAAGAATTTGAATTACTTTTGAAAAAATGAAAGTTTCTTTTAATTAATGCTCTTAGGCTTATTGCAAAAATAATTTTATATAGAATTTAAATTACTGAAGGTAATTATCTATAATATTAAAAATATTTTAAGTATTTTTAAACATTTTTAAATATTCTGAAGAATTTTTAAATATTTTGAAGTATTTTGGAATATTTTAAAGACATTTTAAGTATTTTTAGATATTTTTATATATTTTCAAATATTTTGAAGTATTTTGAAGAAATCAGAAGTATTTTAGAGTAGTTTTAAGTATTTTTGAATACTAAAAAGTAATTTAAAGTATTGTTAAGCAGTCTGAAGTAATTCAAAGTAGTTTTAAGTATTTGAAAGTATTTTCAAATGTTTTTAAATATTTTTAAGTATTTTGAAGTAGTCTGAAGTATTTCAAAGTAATTTTATGTATTTTGGAATATATTAAAGATATTTTTAAGTATTTTTAAGTATTTTTAAGTATTTTTAAGTATTTTCAAAAGTTTTTAAATATCTATAAGTATTTTAAAGTAGTCTGAATTATTTTAGAGAAGTTTTAAGTATTTGAACATATTTTAAAGTAATTTTAGGTATTTTTAAGCAGTTTGAAGTAGTTCAAAGTAGTTCAAAGTAGTTCAAAGTAGTTTTAAGTATTTTAAAGTATTTTCAAATGTTTTTAAATATTTTTAAGTATTTTGAAGTAGTCTGAAGTATTTTCAAGTAGTTTTAAGTATTTTGGAATATTTTAAAGACATTTTATGAATTTTTAAATATTTTGAAGTAGTTTTAAGTAGTTTTAAGTGTTTTTAAATATTTTAAAGTATTTTGAAGAAAGTCTAAAGTATTTTGAAGTAGTTTAAGAATGTTTAAATATTTTAAATAAATTCTAAATATTTTTTAATATTTGGAAGTATTTTTAAACAGTCGGAAGGTTTTTGAAATATTTTAATTAAAGAAATTTAAAATATTTTTAAATATTTTTAAAATATTTTTAAATATTTTTAAATTTTTCGAAATATTTTAAAGACATGTTAATTATTTTTAAATATTTTAAAATCTTTTGAAGTCTTTTATATCATTGGGAAGCATTTGGAAATATTTTAAAGAGATTTTAACTACTTTTAGATATTTTGAAGCATTGGCAAGTATTTGTAA
>WNHD01000692.1:0-26286 GCA_011057455.1 Ganaspis sp. Gsp50
TGACTGTTCCTTGAGGAATATTTTTCGATATTAAAAAAAGAACTGATTTGTATAATGTTAAATTTTTAATTAATCTTAATTACCAAAAATTGTTGAAAAGATGTCCATGTTACTTTTTTTAAATTTTAAATTTTTTCTCTATGAGGAAGCAAAATGTTCATGAAATGAACATAATTTTCCACTAGTTTGTAACCTCTTTTTCTCTTTTTTTAAAATCTTTTATTCATTTAAGAACAATAAAATAATAAGAAACCGTTTTTTTTAAATCAATTGTATTGATGAGAATGTATTATTTGAAATTAAATAAAAGAATCGCGAGAATCGGTCTCCTGTGGATAGAACTTGCAATATGTATCAATCACTTGCTCTCTATTTCTAGTCTTGAAGACCCCGTGTTGAGAAAATAGAAGAAATTCAAATATTTTCCCATTCTCTTCGATTTTGACATAAATCCAGTAATTAACAGAAATTTTGATGCTATCAAATGTTCTGTTTGCAATTTCACGAAATACGGTTTAAATTTACGGTCATTGCTCATCTCTAGTTGTACGACAAACTTCATGATCCCGGATGCCATTCAGGGTTGTGGAGTGAAGCGTCACTGGAGATTTCTTAGATAAAATACACCTAACTTAGGAAACTCCAAACTGATAATAAACCTCGTTAATTGCACAACAAACTTGACTGCCTAATTACGGCATTATCATCTTTCGTTTTAAAAAAAGAAATGTCTGTGTAATTGCTTTTTTTAAACTTGCGATTTTTAATTTTTATAAACAATTTTTAATGTTTATAAACAATGTTTAATGTTTTCAAACAATTTTTAATGTTTTCAAACAATTGTTAATGTTTGCAAACAATTTTTATTTAACTAAAGATTTTTTGAACTAATAAGAAATTACAGAGTAATAAATTCATAATTATAATTAAACATTTTTTAATTAATTTACAAACATTTTTATACTTACGAAAATTATCAAAACTTTGGTTTATTTGCGGAGAATAAATTTGATTTGCATCACAATCAGGAAAAAACTATTCATCTTTTTCCATCATGCCTGGAAAATTTTTCGAGCTTAATAAAACTCAAAAGTACAACCTTTGTAAGAAAATTTTTCTACCTTTGGCGTTTTAAAAAAATTGTTAGGATATTGTTGATCGTGTTCATTTACATCTACAGACCGAAAAGAAAAAAATCCTCGTTCGCCGGTTTATCTCCTAAATTTGTACAATTAACTGTTATTCAAATCAAATAATTTTCGTGTTCAAGTGTAAAATTCGTTGCCTTTCATTTGAAGAACGTTTTCAAAAGTAGTTCTATAACTTGAAACTTTCCTTTTCATTCAACTGGATGAAAATTAGGGCAACCTTCTCTAACTATTTCTAAGTCCATTACCTAACTTCTTAATGACTTTTTATTACAAGTTTTCGGAACTTAAGATAAAGAATGATTAATTCCAAAGTTAACTGTACAAAGTGAACATCTTCAATAATTTTTTATTCCGCCTAGATTCTTGGTCGGGACGTTTTAAAACTATGAAAACTAGGGGACATTTGAATGATGAGAGTTTTGCATCCGAAAAAAGTCCTGGAAAAACAGGATGAAAAAAATGCACTTTTATTGAAACAACGAAAGAGACAACTAAAGGTCTTCCTCTGTGTAGTTGGTGCACATTAAAGCTTGGGGTGTGCAATCGATTTATCAGAGACGTCGCGCCCGTGCACAGAAAAACAGAAACAGCTTCTAACTCGCCATAGAGGCCTCGACTGCCATGTCGTGTAAACGATAAAACCAGAATTGCACGCAAGTTAGAATAGGTGTGGCTAATGTACCAGTAATTTTAATAGGCTGGGCGAATAATTTTGACTGCATTCTATTTGCATTTTGATGCTAATTGTGTTTGTATTCATATTAGATTTATATTGATGTAATTTTCTCGGCATCTCAACATGGTACAGGAGGTTTAAATTAGGCTCAAAAATTAATTAATTAAAAAATAGTGCTAAAAAATACAGTCCCCGCTCTCAATATGCCTGAACATGAGGAATGACTTTCCAGGGAAGCAGGTACCCCCACTCTGCCTCAGCGCTGAACGTTGAGAGCGACGAATGCGAAACGCGAAGGAGGTGGAAAGAGGGAGGAGCATTCGAGCGCAGTTGAGGGGAAGGGGACAAATGAAAACAGACATATTGAGAGCGGAGAGTGTATTATCTAATTCTTCATAGATAAACAATCAGCAAAAGTTGTTTTACCGAATATTCCAAACATCTATGAGAAAACTGCATTAGTTGTAAAAAATTATTATCTGGTCTAATTAAAAAACACAGTCAAATTAAAAGTATCAAATTGATATCAAAAGTGCCAAATCGAACAAAAAAAAAAAGTTCAAAAATTATCAAAAGTTAAGTTAATTATAAAACAATTTTTGTTTATTGTAAAACATTTCTTTCATTGTAAAACATTTTTTTTATTGTGAAACATTTTTTTCATTGTAAAACATTTTTTTTATTGTAAAACATTTTTTTCATAATAAAACATAATGTTTTTAATTGCAAAACACAAATTATCTCAAGATATTTACATGCAAATTTTTTTTAAACAAGCTTTTAAATAAATTCTGGTTTCTGAAGAGAACAGGTGCTCTTGAAACGTGAAAATTGTGTTTGTTTTCACCTACTTGACTCGGAGTGGTCAATATTTCCATTTTATTATTTAATAACCACCGAGTGATAACTTTAAGACATTTTATTTTTTAAAAATATTTTTTTGTTCAAAATTTACATTCGTTTATAATTATTAAAACAAGATTAATTTATATAGATTCGTGCTCTTTCGTCACCCGTTTGGATTAAATTTAAATTAATTAGAATGGATGGGTCAAAACATGAAAATGATAAACTATGTAATTAATTGAATAATAGGAAGGGTTAAAATAATAAAATGTATCGAAAGGTTGGGTCAAAACATTTCCAAAAGAGATATTTAATTAATTTGACATTATTCACGCAGAAGTGTCAAAAATATTCAATTAGAGTTAAATTCAGATTTAGAGATAATGTTTGAAACATATTTTTAGTAGAATTAAATTAATACTGATAAATCACGGTGATCTAATTATTTATCGAATGTTTTGTCCTGTATTTTCTATTTTGCTTCCTCCTGTATAGAGGAAGCTTTCTAATCGTTACGATTTTCCAAAAATAATCTAAAGTAGGGTTACGTTTTTCCAAAAATAGTGTAAAGTACGATTACGTTTTTCTAAAACTAGTCTAAAGTACGATTACGTTTTTCTAAAAATAGTCTAAAGTGTCTTTTGCATTTTTCTTTGTCAACAGGATATCTCGAGAACACCTTGACCGATTTTAATAAAATTTGTCTGAGTTTTTACATTCAAAGATCTAAAAACATGTTTTTATCCAAATCGACCCATTGCAGTAAAATTGCAATGAATTGCAGTAAATTGCTTTAAAATGCAGTTTTTTCAATATAAAATTTGTCTCAATGTGAATATATAAATATAAAATGTCTGAAGTTACTCTTTGTATTTTCTTGCTGTTTTTAACGCTAAAATTACGTTATCATGAAGGCTTTGATAAATCACACGCTTATGGCGTCTCTTTCATTTCAGCGTTGATGCACATCTTGACGGTAATCTTTTAATTAAAAAAGAGTAATAATGTCTGTTTGCGTAAAGTATGATGCATGTATAAATCTCAGGATTTCTGGAAGGTTAAGTCAGCTGGATAAAGCAAAGTACAGAAAAGCGTAGCCCTAGTTTGAGCACGCGGAAACTCTAGTGGCTGCAAAGTCCCATCATTATCTCGAGAAAAGAACGCAACGCACCCGGAAAAAAGTCTAGAGTACTCGAAATTTTTCAGTCTTATTAAAGTGATCATCATCCGCATGGGTTTATTTTTTATTTATTTATTTAAAACTGTTTATTGCACTCTCACATTGTCCCTCATATCATGCTGCATAGAAAACGCAAAAATCAACTTTGCTTTTAGAATTTGTCACGTTTGGTTTGGTTCTGTGCCAAAAAGCGACGCGATGAAAAATGGCACTTTTGTTGTTTCGTTGAAATCCCACGTGTCATCAATCCTTCTCTGTGCAGTGTCATAACACTTTATTGCCAGCAGTAATGCACGATGTGAAATGAATTCACGTAAGAATTATTCGAAAAAGATATCTTCCTTCAATGTGAGTCACTTTATTGGCCACTTATGTACAAAACGACCACAGCAAAAGATCCAATTGCGCACAGAAATTGGAAAATTTATTGAGACTGAATAGAAAGAAAAACTCGTCCGATCTGGCAAGAAGATGAAAATTGAACTTGATTTGAGTTTTTGAATTACAGGATAAATATTTTCAAAGCAAGAAGTATCTATTGCTTGATGAAATTCCATTAGATAGATTGGCTCTTTTTTTACTTTTTTTTTACTTTTTTATGCCTCTACGTTCTTTACTTTTATGTTTCTGTTTTTAATTACCTGCAAGTTCCATCTCTTCGTTTAATTAGATATTTTCTTGATTTTTGCCATTTTTATATTTGTGCGCAAAATTTTTGAGCAAAATGTTGGAGCAAGCGGTTTATCGTTTTTCGCGAAGATAAGAAAAATTGTCCAATAAAGTTCTTTTTGGAACGGAAATTCAGACTGTGAGGGCTTGAAAAATTGCAGTTTTCTCTGAGTAAATTTATCGAGAGATGGATCAATCGACGATAAGTGTTCTCGGTCTCGAATTTCGAATCCAACAAAGGATCAACGCGCGCGCTAGCACAAGTATATTTCTGTAATAGATGGACCAGTAGGTGGTTCATCAATGCTCGTTTGTACAGCTACATGGTTCGTTGAAATTGGCTATGCTTCGAACTACAAATAGTCTGTACTTGTCACTGACACAATTTCACGTCCCATGCTTTTCCTGAATGTGGTTTTATCCCAAACGTCAAGCATCGAAAAAATTCCTCAAAAACATCCGTCTCTTTTGAACTTACAAGCATTAATTTTGTAATTAAAAAAATATTTCGTAAATATAAATTCTAACACTCAAGCAATATAGCGAAATGAATTTGGGTAGAAATAAATTTGGGTAGAATTAAATTTGGGTAGAATTAAATTTGGATAGAAACAAATTTGGGTAGAAACAAATTTGGCTAGAAACAAATTTGTGTAGAAACAAATTTGGGTGGAAACAAATTTGAGTAGACACAGATTTGAGTAGACACAAATTTAAGTGGACACAAATTTAAGTGGACACAAATTTAAGTAGACACAAATTTGAGTAGACACAAATTTAAGTAGACACAAAGAGTAGCTACAAATTTGCGTGGAAATAAATTAGGATATTTCTTGGATAAAAATACATTAATAATTCACGAAAGATATTCGAATTTAAAGAATTTCCGGAATATAATTACTGTGGGAGATTTTGGAAAATTTCATGGCATAGAAAATGTATCTAAAAATGTTAGCAAGTAGAAACGGACTGCAAGAAGAATAACGAATAGATATAAATTTATAAACTGCTGGACCGTATTAAAGAGTTAAAACCTTTCTTTAAACCTCTCGATTCTATCGAACGTTGCTTGAAATGCCATTTTGTATTACTGTTTCATCTCACGATGGTTCCTTTGAGCAGCTAAAGGAATCCCGGGCAGAGAGAACGAAAAGGAAAAGAAGGAAAAAAGCGACTAAAACTTGGAAAATCAGCCACAGTTATATTTCTACTGCTGTTAAGCGATTCAATGGAGCGCAATTTCTTCAATTTCTAGGCAAAAACTTTAAGCTGAACAAACCTCCATTTGAAATCTCGGATTGTACGTGTACAAGTGATTACTGTTAGAAAATAAACAGTTTTGTGATTTTATGTGCGCCGTATGTTGAACGACAATTTGGATTTATTTTTTTTCACTTTCTTTTAAAGTCGACCTATTGTTATTAATAATGGAGCATTTATTATTTGTTGCTACTTCTGTAAATAGCAGCTTCAATATGCTACAATGGCACCCATTCATTGAGAAATTCGAATTTCTGTTGTCACGTATTATTTTTATTTTATTCTTTAACAATGCTGCAGATGTCGGATTTTCCCTCGTCAATTTTAAAACACAATTTTGTAATATTAATAAAAATACTCGTTTGTCAATGTCTAATAACCTAATGGTGGTAAAGTGTTACAAAAAAAGATGATCCAAGATTTCAAGTTCACTTCAAAAACTTTCGCAAGATGTTCTTGTTTAACTTTAAATTAACATAAAGATGTTCCATAAAACTTGATAGTCAGAGACGAACTTTTGTCGGTCTTCTCTTCTCCAAGTTTGTGTTTAAAAAGGTTAGATCAAAATGTTAATCATGTTTTTCTTATGTCATTATGAGGAAATTTACATTGTTAAAAAAACACTAAAATAGCGTCTACAGTTAGCACTAAAAACTAGTATTAATAATTAGCAAAAAATAATTTTAATAGTTAGCATTAATAATTTTAATAAATAGCATTAATAATTTTAATAACTAGCATTAATAATTTTAATAAATAGCATTAACAATTTTAATAATTATCATTAATAATTTTAATAATTACCATTAATATAAAACCTAGCCCCACAAGAAAAATATTTTTGTTTGCGGGGCAATCAAAAATTAGTTTTAGCTGTAGTTGTAGTTGTAATTATCATTCAAAACTATTACTAATAATTAGAATGCAATATTAACATGTTTTCGTGTAAATTTTAGAGCATAAAAATCCATTTAAGCAATTCAAGTAGTGAACATTTTTTAAAAAGTGGATTTTATTTGAGAGCTTGCAAACCAACTTCCTGGAAATATGTAATAATACGTAAATAAAAACACGTAATAAATAAATCGGAAGCTTTAATAAACTCCTTGTTTTCATGTTTTTCAAATTCAACTTTGATAAAATTTGTACTACGATAGAATGCTTTTATTTATTATAAGTTTTTGTTACATATATTGTTTCAGTTCTAAAATTATCTTGCAGCAATTTAATGTACAAAATACTTTTAACCAAGCTGAGATTACTTAGTTGCTTGCATGTTGTGTTTGCCTTTGTTTGGAGTGAGGATAGTCTATTATGTGTTCTTGTACTGCATGAGCTTCAAACATGGAGTCTGGAGTGTGTAACATCTCTGAGTATGCTATCAGGGAAGGCAACTTGCATCTGTATTCAATGCTCTCAGGATTCTGTGTATAATATGCAGTGCATGTTGTGTCGTAAATTTTCTAATATTTTAATTAAATGGTTGTATCAATTTTCAATCTCGCACGTATCTAGCTTGATCCTTCAGCTCTATTAATATTCCCCTTTATGAATTCTGCTCTTGTTAAACATTTAAAATTATGATCTTAAATATCAATTTTTGCTCCCATCAACTAAGTGTTTATTTCTAATTGGCATAATCACTATTATATATAATTATATTATATATAATAGTAAATATATAATATAAGAATATATATAAATATAAGAATATATAATAATAATCTCAAGAAGAAATAAAATTTAAAAATCATCTCAAAAATTGTTTAACGAAAGCTAGCGGTTTTTATTTCGATGCTCGCAAAAATCCACGTAGTTTTTTGCAGTACACCTTCAAATAAACCATTCTCTTTGTGCAACGAGGTGCTATCTTGAATTCGATAAAAAGTTTCAGCGCTTTAAGAGCAAAATTTACTACCAATGCTCTAATTATTCTTGGCAGAGCCAATCGTAAAAGTTGCTTCTCATTATCACTAAGTACTTTCGCGCAATTTTTCAATTTTTTTTAAGTATTGACAATAAAATTGGAACATCCTAAAGAATCGCAACCAAGTTTGAATTTGCAAGTTTCTATAGAAAAAAGTTGAAAAATCTTCAATAGAAATTCTAAAAACTAATGCGAGTAATTCTAATTCAAATAAATGAAACTAAATATTCAAACACTGCGTAAACATATTTATTACCTCCTTTATTCTTCTCTATGATGAAGATTTTACTACGATATTGAAGAATAACAAATCGAAAGAAGATAAAATGAGAATTTGAAAATTTGAAATATGGACAATGTTGTTTCAGTTGAGGTTATAAAATTGAAATTCTTATTTAAAATTTTAAGAGAATGACCTATTTGAGAAATGGAGCATGGAAGGTAATTGTAGAAGGAGTATTTTTAGAATGGAAGTTTTCCAATTTCAAGTTACCTGGCATTCGTAAGTCCCATTGTCCCTCTCTTGAACGTATTTGATCTGAAGTGTCCAGACATTGGAACCTTCCGGATGTAGCACTTGAAACCGCTCGTCGTTCGTGTAGGTGAACATCGAGCTCGTCAGGACGTGCCAGTCTCGCCGTCGGATCCAGGATATCTGAAGCAGAACACGTTGTGTCATGTTCACTCTCGCTCAACTTGACTATTTTATCGATAATACTTATTATCCTCAACTTGCAATTGCTTCCAGGAAGACTGAATACTTTTGCAAGATTTATCAGCATTGTTTCAAAGAACAATAATTTTCATCTAAATCGCTATAGAAAAAGGAATTTTGAAAAAGCACGTTTAAAAAGCGTGTTAGAAAAGCACGTTAAAAAAGCGCATTAAAAAAGCGTATTAAAAAAGCGCATTAAAAAAGAACGTCAAAAAAGACAACGAAGAAAGCCAAAAAAATAAAGTACCTTTTATTATAAGTTCATACATTTTTCGTACTTTTATTTACTGCTAGCAAATCCTGCTATAGTTTCGTTTAATTCGGGTATTCATGTGTGAAAAGTATTTTCACTAAATCGAAATAAGATATATCCTAAAAGAAATAAGAATAAATCCAAATTGAAAATTCAAGTCTTCCATTGTACTCAAAATAAGTCCAATTCGACTTGAAATAGGAAAATTCGAATTAAAATACATTGGAAACTTTAAGAAACAAAATTCAAATACTTATGATTTTTAATTTTCTCTGCACGCATTCACTTTAATTTATAAATACTAAACATTTTCATGATGTTTGCCAAATTTCATCAAGCTTTTTTATCCCTGAAAAGCTCCTATACCGGAAACCATGAAAAATCTTGACCGTTTCCGCGAGCTGATTCGTAATACATTGACAAGTTTACGTTAAAATTTTAGAAGTTGTGATTTTTGCATTTGTCAACAGAAATCTAGTTTATAAATTGTTGAAAATAATATTTGAAATATGTAATTCTATTTATAAAGAATCAACATTTTTATAAGGTCTGTTAAATTTCATCAATCTTTCATGACTGAAATGCTCCCAAACCAGAAACTATAAAAATTCTTAACCTTTTCCACAGGCCGGCTTGCAATACATTGACAATTTTTTTTAAACAGCAAGCATAGTCAGTTCAACGAAGTAAAAATGAATTAAAGTCAGGCCGTAGAAAAAGCACAGTCAAACCAACGTAATAAGGGATATTTTAAACCAGATAGTAGAAAATGCAAGTATAGTCAGACGGACGCAGTAAGAACGATTTGAAACTAGTCAGTAGAAAAAGCAAGCAAAGTCAGACCAACGAAGCAAAAAATAAACGTAAAATGAGAAAGTAGATGAAGCAAGCTTCATTTTGTCTGACGATTTTTGCTTTATCTACTGTATTTAAAAATCCTTTGCTTCGTTTGTCTGACATTGCTTGCTTTTTCTACTAACAGTTTTTAATATTTCTTACTGTGTTGGTCTGACTATGTTTGTTTTTTCTACTTTTTACTTTTGTCTTACTTCTTTGGTCTGTCTATGCTTGCATTTTCTACTGTCTACTCTCTGTTTAAAAGTAAAATCTGAATCGAAATAATTAGGAATTGACTCATAACAAGTTGACAAATTGTTAACAAAAGTTGACTAATTGTTAACAAAAGTTGACAAATTGTTAATAAAAGTTAACAAATTGACTCATAATTCATGCTGAACTGAAATATAAGCAGAGACTCAATCATTTTCGTTGAGATGTTTGATGAATAAAATTCTATAGAAAATGTTCCTTGTTAATGAAAATTGTCCACATCTAGTGGCGAATTCATGTATAGGCTTCATGTACAGGTTTCATGTACATGTTTGATGTACAGGTTTCATGTATTATTTTAGCGCTCTTTGCGAAAATAACCTCGAATTTTTTAAAGCACACGTGAATACTTTAAACGCTGCTGGAATATGCCAATTTTATTATCCACTTCACACTTTATTCTTCGCTAGTAGAATGTGAGATACAATAGGCTGTTATCGATTGTTATGAAAATAACTACGTTATAAGTTTTAACAAGTTGAAAGTAGAAAGCGATAGAACAATAAAAATTTAAAAATAAAAGAATGTATATTTAAACTTTCTTTTATCTCTCAACGCGTACCTTCACTTTATTTTCTTTCTCAACACATTCAATCCTTTTTCTCAATTTTCGAATATCATTAATTCTTGTTTGATAAACGGATTTAAGTGTTTGTGAATGGAGAAATCAGTTGCGATAATGAGGTCGTAATTCCCACGAGAAGGGTAGTTTAGAGGAATTTTAATACAACCCTGCCTGCGCAAATTTGAATTTCTGATTATTTGCTATACAGCACAAGTTGAAGGTCCCTCGGGGCGTTTCCATTAAAGACTCAATTTTTCAAGCGTATTTCAATCACCCTCAAGCTGTACTTTAAATAAGGCAGTCACAGATGTCTAATGATGGGGAAGTTTAAATGAAAAAGGAAATTCATTGCATAGTGCTTTGCTTAGAATATCGATGACAATTAGGAGTCTGTTTTGTCGCTTCCTCGTTAAAGGAGTTTATTTATGTTGGAATTTTAAGTTTTGCTGTGTCGCGTGTTGCGTAATTGTTACTAGATAAACTTGGCGACCATTACATAGCAATCGTTAAATAGCAAGCGTTAAATATCAAGCGTAACTTAGCAAGCGTTAAATAGCAAGCGTAACTTAGCAAGCACATACCCTTTCTTCTAACTTTATATTCAAAACTTATAAAAACACAATAGCATTTATGCAAATAGCTGGGCATTGTGCGAAGAAACATACAATCATAAAAATATTGTAATGAAGGTAGTATCAGGTTTGACAATGTTTATCAAGCAGTTTGTAGTTTGTTTAAGGATACTAAACCACATGAAGCGGAAACTATAAGGCACTAAATTTCCTTGAAGATGGAGAAGAGAAAGATAGACAAGAACAGAGTTAAGGCAAAGAAGCATAATCTTGAAACGCAGTCTTGGGGAAGACAAGCCTTTGTCATGGCTCTGTTTGTTTTTCGCTAATGTCTTGTCAGTAGCTTATAAGTTTCTAGAACATATAATCCTTTCTTTAGTTATAAACATCGTTTTCGGATTTAATTTACTACTGATCCATTCACGGGAATTCATACTGCATTCTCAGTAACACTTCGTTCTTGTTCGTCAGTAAAAATCAATGTTCTATTATTTTACACTTAGACTGGTACACTCAACTGGTTTTGTTTTACACTCAACTGGTATTTTAATCTTGTTAATTATTCAAATTATATTTTATGCTAATAAAAAAATCTATTTATGCTAATGTCTTTTTCAAAAAGGAATCCTACCTTTATGAAAATTATTAATACAAAATTGACTGGATTTTCAATTAGAATATCGCTTTTCGTTTGATGATATTTAATAATACCGCTAACGGGATTTAAGTGGGTAATAGAAATTAGCTTCATTAGTTGCATATTCTTTTTGCGCTTTTCCAAGGTTCTTTATTGTAGAAAATATAGTAATGTTACAGAAAAATAAAATAATAAAAAAAGAAATACTAAAATAAAAAAGGAATATGAAACTGAAAAAAAATTCCCATGAAAATGTTGAATTATCAAAAATTATCAAAATTTTCATTTTGAAAAAACAGCAGAAAATGCCACAAATCAAACTCTATTTTAGATGATCTGTGTCTGTAATTATAAATAAATTGTTCTATAAGACTAAGCTGTAATCTACTTTAATAGTTCTTCGGTTTCAAGAGCGGAGTTAATAATTTTCCTGATAATTTGTATTATATTTCTCCTCGATTCGGTTTCGGGATTACAATCGTTAGCGTCTACTTCCATTTCGTATTACTACAATTTCGAGATAAATGTTTAAAAAAAAATAAAATAAAAAACAAGACATCGAAGGACCGCACCCTTCGTGCTGTACACTTTATTCGTTTTTTTGTTCTCGCTTTTTACTTGTCACGTCGAAATATAATGCTAAAGAAAGTAGGGTAGCACCAATTACCGAGCAGCACCATTTGTCGAGTTTTCCTTTCCAACTAAAGCAAATTACTACAACACAACCCGAGGTATCTAATTAATTTTAATATTTTCAAAGTAAAATGCAAATTTTTATTTTCCCTATCTTTGTTCTGGAGAAACTAGTTTATTAATATAAACTTTCTACCTAATTTAGACAATTGCTCTATCATAGAAGAAACTTTTTTTATTTTAGAAAATTAGTTTTATTGCCAACTCAAAGAGAAAGTATTTTTAAGGCTAATCGCAGGATAGAAGTATTTTTATGTTTAAGGGGGGATCTCAGGGTGATTTGTAAGCGACAAACACGATTAAGAAAAAATCCCACGAGAGATTCATTATATACAAATTGTTTATTGTTTATTATTGTTTAATTGTTTTCTTTTACAATTTTCTTTAAAATGCTGTCTTCAATTAAAAATTTCCTGGTTCAGGCCTGGGAAAACGTGCTCTCATTGCCAGTGCACTCTCGAGCGGAGACGACGTTCCCTTTCCATGCGTCGACATTCCCCCCTCTCTTACTACACTCACCACTCCACGTGTCAATCGACGATGAGTGCGGTAAGACAGGGAAAAGTGGAAGGGGAACGTCACCTCCGGTCGAGAGTGCACTGAAAGCACGTTTTGCGCAGTGATTTACTTTTTCTAGATTCCAGATTCTTAATTCAAAAAAATACACTACCGTCCACGAACGTTGGAACACTTATTCCTAGTACTTCAAATTAACACTCTAAAATAACAATTTTGTTTTTTAATTCACTTAAAGCTATTTAAATTCTGGATAAAATAAAACATTTTTTTAAGTATCCTGAGCAAAACTGCAATTTTTGTTTATCTTGAGAAAATTCAATTCTTGTGTATCCTGAGCAAAACTGCAATTTTTGTTTATCTTGAGAAAATTCAATTCTTGTGTATCCTGAGCAAACCTGCAATTTTTGTTTATCTTGAGAAAATTCAATTTTTGTGTATCCTGTGTAAAATCAATTTTTGTGTATCTTGAGTGTACTTTGAGCGAATGTACTGTTTGTGAACCACGAGAAAATTCCATCCGGGTATCTTAATTAAAAGTCAAAAAGGTCTCTTGGTGATTTTGACATATTGTGCGTTGCTTAATGAGCATCAATTGTTAAAACGTTAATGGAGTTATTAGTGACAGAAGATACGTTACGCTCTTTCAAAAACTGTGTGCTTGTGTGGGTGAAATCGATAATAAATAACACGATAGAATTAACGGGGATTAGTTTGACCGCATGCATAGTAGGGACGTTTCGAAAACCAATTGGCTCTATACATGTATAGAGTGTAATTATTATACCCTTATCACAATAATGGAATCTGCTCGCGGATTGAAATAGATTATATCTACCGGACCATTCTGCACTTTCTGCACAATATTTTGCCCTAGTAGCACGAACTCGAGAATAAACGTAAAACTCACAATAAAACTTATGCGCAGTTTAGTGCATTTCAAGTTTTTTTTCGAAAACCAACAATCACCTGTTTGTAGGTTTTTAATGCGCTACAAGCAATTTTTTATGCAATTGCGTAAAAGTTTTTGTGTAACACTTTTGTTCAAGTCAAAAATAGTTTGTGCGAAATTGGTTTTTGTATGTAATGAATAAAGTGAATGAAGGTTTTGACCTGTTTTCCAAATTCCCACACGGTGATAACTGATAAGTGCATTCCATTTATTCGGTCCAGCGACTAATGAAAATGCATCTATACTAATTTCTGTAGTGCAAGTCCCACAAGGAGTATTCAGTATTATTCGGTAGCTAGTTCGAATCAAAATTTCTGTCAGTAATAAATTTTTGGGTTTTTATGGCGTGTGCACGGAGAAAAATATCATACCTAAAGTAGCGGAACTTTTTTGTTGAAATCAAGAGAATAAGAAATTTTCGTTTATTCAAACATTATTTCGTACAGTTCGTACATTCATCAAATCTTCCTTCTTATCCGTTTGTTAATAAATTAAATGATTAATAAATTGGTTGATTAATAAGTTCATTGATTAATAAATTAATTGCTTAATAAATTAATTGTTTAATAAATTAATTGCTTAATAAATTAATTGCTTAATAAATTAATTGTTTAATAAATTAATTGCTTAATAAATTAATTGTTTAATAAATTAATTGCTTAATAAATTAATTGTTTAATAAATTAATTGTTTAATACATTAATTGTTTAATAAATTAATTGTTTAATACATTAATTGTTTAATAAATTAATTGTTTAATAAATTAATTATTTAATAAAATAATTGTTTAATAAGTTTATTAATGAATAAGTTAATTGAATAATAAATGCATTGATTAATAAATTAATCGACGAATAAATGATTAATTGGAACAGGATAGAAATGAAATTTGTTGGAGATGTTTTGAAGTGACCGGGAGTTAGCACCTTGCGCTGTCAATTTAAAGAGTTTTTAGAATCAATGGCTTTATCGATTGCGACAAATTATCCGGTTACACACAATTGCATTGCCAGCAAAAGCCATCTGCACTACCACTTGCTTGAAAGAAGAAAATGTAAGACTTGCGCGTTTAAGAGTTCAGCCGTACGTTACTAAATGGCCCTTTTGGAATTCGTAATGGGCGTTTTTAAGAGTTCATGACTTACGGCTGTACTATATCGTTTTGAACAGACAGGAAAAAATTGACACTTTTTTAAAATAAAATATTGCGTCATTAGTTCATCGTAAATGAGTTTTTCGAAGATATGATTGCAAATAAATCTAGAAAATCGTTTTTTCAGACATAAGGACCAGGTAACTGTCCAGGACGCATATGTACGATTTTAAAATATATAATTATTGTTAATTTTGAAATATGTAATTGTAGTCAATTTTTAACACATATTGTTATTGTCAATTTTAAATATTAGCATTTATTGAACATTTTATTAGGTATTAGCATTTATTGAACATTTTATTAGATATTAGCATTTATTGGACATTTTATTAGATATTAGCATTTATTGAACATTTTATTAGATACCAGCATTTATTGAACATTTTATTAGATATTAGCATTTATAATTATTGACCATCTCATTAAGTAGTTGGATTTATAATTATTGGCGTTCATAACTGACACATAAAGAAATCTTCCCTCAGTAGTTATCAGGCGTCTCTCCAGATGGCGCGTCTATGAAAGGGGACGTTCAAAATATTCGTATCGCCATTAGGAGGCAGGGGAGGCTCTTCTTCCTAAATAGCAGGTTACGCCAATTCAATCAAGGCAGGGAGGATAAGCAAAATTCTCTTATAATAAAAGCGTTAAGCAGTTTTTGAACTGTCCCTTTTCTAGACGCGCCATCTAGAGAGACGCCTCGTAACTACTGAGGGAAGATTACTTTATGTGTCAGTTGAAATTCAAAAAAATGAGAATTTAAGAAATGTAATAAGAATTAAATGTAATAAGCAGTTAAAGAAATTTTATAACTTTGACATTCAAGTTATCTTATTACCCACCTTCTGAAACAAAAAAATCGATTACAAATTTGTAATCGAACGACAAATTAATGTACTCAGAAACGATGCTTAAAAGCCAAGTAAAACGGCATTTCCGTTTATCACAGATAAGTAAATGCGTTTGAATTTGGACTATAATAATGCACTCTGCTGTGGTTAAATTCTAACCGACATTGAGTTATATCAGAAATATATATTTCCAGGTATTGAAATTTTCAGTTTGGCGTTGACCTAGATCTTTCTCAACAGCAGGATTACTATTCTTTAAAATTCGTACGTTTTCCAAGTCAGTTTCTTGTTGATATTTATATTTTATTGATATATTTTAGAAGAACCTTAGGAAAATAAATTATTACAATGTGAAATTTTACCAAAATGTAAAACCATAGCAACTAAAAGCTAGAACAGAACTACTGAACTGAAGTTACAGTAACTGAAAAATAAAATTGCGTTTACTAAAACCAAAAACTGTAGAAAGCATACATTAAAATTGCAGTAGTTAAGAAGTATAATTGTATCCAGTAAAAAATAAAACTTGAAAAATAGAATAAAAAACATGAAGCTATTTTCTTTTAAGAGTTGCACTCTTTGTTCTCTTGGAACTATTTTCCGTCAGAATTTTTATTGAGTCCTTACCTCAGCATCGGAGACAGTTCTCTCTCCCAAGTTACGAACTTCACAATGTAAGAAAGCAGTTCCGCCCAACTGTACTGTTTCATTGGACATGGTGTTGTTATCGTTCACTTCATTGACTCTTTGAAGCTCGTCTAAATTACTGTACCAAAGCGCTCTCCAATCCGAGGGTATACTGTAAGGTACTCTTCGATCTGCAAATAAAAATTCATCTTTAAATTCTTTTATTTCAAGTAATCTTCAGCATAATAATTAGAATTGAATACGTTTAATGTATAAATTTTATATAAAAAAAATCTTGTGACGGACATTTTAAGACACTCATTAAAGATTATAGTAGCAAACTTTAATGGTTATCTCGTAAAAAAAATAGATGTACAACATTAATGGTAGTTATAAAAAATTTTGTGTAAAGACAAAAGACAGTACTGAATATTACTGTCTACAAGTAGCGATAGATGTACAGCAATAAAGATTAATATTTAAATTAATATCATTTATAAAAGATGGCAGTTTATAGAAGAAGTACAGTATTGAAGATTATTGTTTAAAAACATTGATGTACAGTATAGAGATTATTGTTTAAAAAAATTTATGTACATTATTGAAGGTTATTGTTTAAAATATTGATGTACAGTATTGAATATTATTGTTTTAGAAAATGTATGTACAGTGTTGAACTTTAATGTTTAAAAACATTTATGTACAGTATTGAAAATTATTGTTTATAAAAATTGATGTAAATTATTGAAAATCATTGTTTGTTTTACATTGTTTGTTTCATTTACAGTATTGAATATTATTCTTTATAAAAACAATAAATGTACAGCATTACAAATTAATAATCGTATAATATTGTTTATAAACTAAGATAAGTGCACAGTATTAAAAATTATAGATTGTTGATAAAAAAGATAAGTCTACATTATACAACATAACAAAAATTATATTTCTATATCGTTAATTTATATACACAATTTAATTAAATTGAATCACTATTTCGTTAATGAACATGAAAACATATTTCATTTGTAACAAAAAATTTTGTCTCAGATATTTCCTATATTATAGAATAAGTATAAAAATGCACTTCTTTCTACTTAATAACTTTTCTTTTGTGGTGGCATTAATTTTAAGTTTTTTGTCTCAGTGAAAGAATTCTTTTGGCTTTTACTTAATTTTCTGTAGAAAAAAGCCCTCAGTTGAAAAGTCAATCTGAGTTTCAGCAAACAATAGTTTCCCGCTCGTTCTGTGACCTGTTCGTCTTATGAACAAATAGATAGACATCTTTTAAGATACTTACGAACTAGCTTTCTCACGGTTTTTGACGAAAGAAAAGACTGGTCATTGTTTGGAAAGTTAATATTGAAATTAACTAACTTAATGAATCTGTTCGGTTTTCTTTTGACTCGAAGGACTCGAAAGATTCTAGAATCTCGATGGATTTGAAAATTTTGATAGATTTGAGAATATCGATTGATTCGAAAATATCGATGCGTTCAAAAAATTCAAAGGAATAAAAAAATGTAGAGAAATCGTTGCGAAGTATTTAGTTATTTTTAATACCGATTGTATGATCAAGTTGGGCTGCAAAAATAAAACCGAAAAGTCTTTTTGCAATTTTTATAACTCGGTAGTTCTCGAGATATCTGGGTTCAAAGTTGACCAATCGGGTGCAATGTATAGCGGAAAGTAAAGCAGGAGTGGTGGGAAGTAGGGAGGGAGTGTGAGTGGGGCGGAGATTGCGTTCCGATTGAAAACGATTATTCACGAGCCGCTCTACGCTTTAGGATACCTGCTGTAGCTTGCTCCTGATTGGTCAACTTTAAACCGAAATAACTAGAAAACTTTTGGTAATAATAAAAAATGGTAAAGAACTTTTTGATTCAGTTTGTTTTTCTTAATTTACTGGCAGTAGAAAGTACGATAATTATAATTATAAATAATTATTAGCAATAATACTTCATTGTAGTTAAATTATATTTCATGAAGTTGCTTGAATTTTATTTTTACACAAAAAGAAAGTAATTATATTAATTAAATTACAAGTTTGGAAATCGTTTTCTAAAGTTTCAAACTTTTCTATGCATTTTTAAGATTATTACACACTTTCTCTGAATCATAAAATATTTTCTGAAAATCTATAATACTCTTGTTTAATAGAAATTTTCTTTTCGTTTACTTTGATTTACAACGCCAATAAAAGAATGTTCAATCTAGAAATCTTTTACTTTTCACAAGAAAAGCCGGAATGTTATTGGTCAAGGGCGGAAACTTCAAAGAGTCCAATGTTCCTTTAAGTGATTTTAACCACAGAAATTCCAATAAGTGAAACTTTGTTTAATAAAATAATTACATTTAAAAGTCTTTTTGGAAGTAGCAAACTGTTGAAGCTCATTTTCTTGTCGAGTCTGTATAAAATTATTATACCGTAAAATCCTCTATTCGAAAGTTGTAATCCAATTGATCGGATTTAAAAATGTCTTGTTAAAGTTTCTGTATAGAACGAGTACTCACTGCAAAAGAGTGAAACACAATGTAACTTTAAATACGTTTAAATTCCTCTTTGGATATTTATTTATCTTGTTACAAACAAAATCGCAATTTAACGGATTTCGTTGGTGAATGAATTTTAAAAATCGATTGTTAATTTGTAATTAACAACAATTGTTGATGTAATTTTAATTAATGTTTTATTGTTCTTGAAGTTAAATTCACTGTTTCATGCACCCTTTGACATTGGTAATTATCTCGTTTATTAAATGTTATTAAATAAGGTATTATTGAATATCAGCCATATTGATATCTTATTATAGAAATTATTTTAAGCGTATGAATCCGATATTAATTTTCGTAATAATTTGCTATAATTAAACTTGATCATGATTTAATTTTATATAATTTCACAGTTTTTATTTATTTTGTACTAACTTTGTAATAAATTTGTAGATTCTAATTTTGTATTAATTTTGTATTAATTTTATACTTTTTTTGTACTATTACATTCTCATCAAAAATGAGAGTGTATTTTTGTACTAATTTTGTACCAATTTTATATTAATTTTGTACTCACGTATTCATTTAGTATTAATTTGTATTCTAATTTTGTGGTAATTTTGAATTCCTTTACTCTTTGTTTATTTCATGTTGTATTTATTTGTTTCGCAAAAAATTTGTGTTGCTTTAAAAGGCAACTTTTAAACACTTTTTCTACTGAATATGACATTGCTCAAATCATACACATAGTGTCCTCAGAAATACATCAGTACCGCCTTGAACATGTTAGTCGAGTTCGTAAGTTGCATACTATTTGCATAAGAAATGAATTCGTTTTCTGTAGCTTGTATTTTAAAAAGCCCTTTTCTTTCTACACGGAAGTTTATGTTTAAAAATATTCCTTCCGAAAAGAAAATCCCCAAGCACTTTTTTTCGATAATGGACTCATAAGGTATACGAGAAGTGTGTCTCCTAAACTTATTCATGCTCATCTTAAAAATAAATCTTTCCTATAAACTGTATCGGGTTAATGGACCTTTTAGCAAACAAAGCAGTTGCATTTTTAAACCATAAAAACCAAGCTTTTTCACAATCTAATTTTAATACAATCCGAAAGTAATTCAAAATTAAGATAGCAAAAAGTCATCCAATTTGTATTTCGTTATACGCACTCCGAAACTCTATTTTTTTAAAACTTTTTATTTTAGATAACTTTATCCATGAATAACAATGTTCGACAGTTTTACAAAGAGATTTTATTGGGTTTTTATTCATAAAACGTGACTTTGCATCAAGACGTTGATTAATACGCGAATCAGCTGATCGAGGACGGCCATTACCGACAAGTGCTGCCCTCGCTCGACTATCATAGCTACTAAATACCAAACGCGCTCTTTTTTGAATCGATTTGAAATCAAGACTCAATTCACTAACAACTCGTATTTGACTTCCAATAGATTAAAATCTAAAAATTTTGAATCTGCATTATAAAAAGAATTGTTAATTTATTTTTTTTCCTTTTGGATAAAAGAACAGAGTAGAAAACCAAAGATACTTTTAAAGAAAGCTAACTTGTCAAGTAAAACCCCAGATAATGAGACGGAATAGTAACTGCATACATGAATCTTTTGAGAGGATCGTGATGAAAATTTGAATAGTTTCACGAAAAGTTGTAAGAAGAGAATCCAGGTGTGGAAATTTGAATGTCTAAAAATGTTGAACAATTGGATTTAAAAGTTTGTCTTTTTAACTTGAAGAAGTTGTTGAAATTGAGAATCCGTAATGGCGGTGAGAATAAGTTTTACAAAAAAATGTCTCTTAAAGTTGAAGCTGCAAAGAAATACGTCACTAAGTTGGAGAATACAGTGTCAGAGCTAGCAACCCCATTGAACGGATGATGAGAAAGAAAGACAAATGAGAGGGTAAATGAGGGACAAAAGGAGTCAAAGAAACAGAGAAAAAGTAAAGAGGTAAAGCACTTGAGACTTTGAGCTTTTCAATGCACCTAAGCTATCTAACGAGACAATGCAAACTTATACAGAGGCTACTTCGCATATTTTCTCACTCACTGTGCTTATATATACTCTTATAATATGCATAATTTAATCCTCTGTCTTTTTTTCAAAAATTCTCGATTTCTTTATTCTCTAAAGAGGTTAATTAGCGTTGGCATTTTTTATTTAATTAAAAATTCTTTGATAATTTATAGAGGTTAATTAATTTTTTTTCTTTGTTTAATTAAAAATTTCTTTCTTATCTAGTTTTGTGTTTAATTAATTTGTATTCATTTACACGATAAGGCGATTTTTTTAGAAAGTAATTTTACCATTTTTCTTATTAATTTAAATCAGGCTTGATTTTACATTCTTGTCGATTGTTTGTGTACTTTTTTTAATTTATCAATTGCGTTGTTACAAATATATTATTTGCTAATTATTGTAAAACAATTGCAATACAATTAAATTAATTTAATAATTACAATAATAATAATAATAATTAATAATTACAATTAATTACCATAAAAGGAACGACAATGGTTAATTTATTTTTAAACATTTTTTAAGTCAGTAAATCCTTTTATACGGTAGAGTGCTTTTTATTTCACAGCCGTGTTGTTGAATTTAAAGATGATTTCTAAAACGTGTCTTGAAATCGTTAGTAAATGATGAAGAACGAACCTGAGATGCGCAGTTCTCTTAAAACTTCAAGTTAAAAGTTGTGATAACAAAACTTTCAGTTTTATAAGGACTTGAGAATTCAATATTTTCAACTTTAAATCTGCGGAAAGAATGCCTGACTCGATTTTCAAAAGTCGTGAGAGTTTTTGGTTACTTTAAACTGGAAATAGTGAAGCTGTGATTCTTTGAAAAGCTTTCAGTGGTTTTTGCAGTTTTTTAAGTTCTATATTACTTTTATTCCATTTAGACTCTTAGTTCTTTCTCGTGTTTACTCTCTTTGATAAAATCAGTAGAAGCGACACAATTGTCGTTTTATTCTAAATACGGGTTATGTCGTATTTAAATACGGGTTTGGTTTTTTAAATTTGTTTAACTTTTTTAATTTTTTAAAGTAATTTATTCAATTTTATTATTTATTTATTATTTATTTTTAATATTTATTTATAATGTTTATTTATTTTATTATTATTATTATTTTATTGTTTCCTCATACGGAATCATTGTAAAGGTGACGATTTTTTAATTGTCGTTTTAATAGTATTTGATATATTAAATTTTGTTTTGCTATTTTGCTTCCTCACATGGAAGCATTGTGATGGTGAAGATTTTCGATTTTTCAAAAATAGTCTATACTCATTTCCATCCATAAAGTATAAATACTAAGTTTGAAGCAAATGTCCAGATGTGTGTGTGTGTGTGTGTCACGCTTATTACTAGAAAAAATATCTCGAGAACGCTTTGACCGATTTTCATAAAATTTGGTAGGCTTTTTATACTCATAAAATTTTACAAACGGACACAGCAATCTTTAGAAATACTCAAATAAAAATTTTTGAGCACCATTTTTCTTTAAAAATTGCTGTTTTTTCCACAAAATTTTTCACTAATAAAAATTTTAGCTGCCTTCAGCACTTTTCAATTTTGGTGGTTTTTTCTATTCAGGAGCTATTAGAATTAATTTTTTCTCAACAAAACCCTTTTTTAGCTACACAAACGCGTTTTTAGTGAGAAATGCACTTGAGAGCACTTATTTCAAACTTCAAAGCGAGCAAAAGGCAAGTTGTGAAGGGGGTGCCTTCAACACTTTTCAATTTTCTATGAGGAAGCAAAATGTTCATGAAATGGACATAATTTTCCACTTGTTTTTTAATATTGCTTACAAGAAACTATTGATTTATCAAGTTTTATCGTTTAGAACATGAGCATTGAAAATTAGTGGTGAAAAGTTCTGATTCAGTTTAAAGCGTGGGTCGTTTTCCAAAAAAGCGCGCGCTTAGGATTTAGTAGCCACGATAGTCGCGTGGGGGCAGCACTTCAATCTAATGGCTGCCATCGATCAGCTGTTTGACACTTCGATGAACGGAATTTGTTTTATGTTCTAAATAACAATAAGAACGTGAAAGTACATTAAAAAGCAGGACTTTATCTACGGGAATGTAAAGAATGAAGAAAAGTATAATAAAGGAAAAGTATAAAAAAGTATAATAAAGAAAAGTATAAAAGGAAATGAAGTAGCAAATGTTAAGTAGGAGATAAATGGCAGTAATTATTTGTTTGCTTTTCAGGATTAATTGGACTGTAATTGTTCTCAGGTTGATGCACCTCCGGTTTGTTGTACAACAGTCGCTTTAGAGAGAATTGTTTCAGACTAGTAAATTTGTTCCTTCTAATTGTAGGGAAGCTCCAATTGGGCACCAATTCGATAGCAAGCAGTCTAGAAGTCTAGGTCACTCAGGATCATTATGGATTTTCCCTCGAGGGTTTTGTCACAGACGATATTGCGCTATGCATTAAACACACTGAGGATGTTGACGTTGCATCTCCACAAATGTTTGCTTTCTTGCAATTAACTATTAATCATAAAATGTAAATATAATATCTAATTACCGTCTCTGATACTTTTGAATAATTTAGTATTTTGCCGAATGATACTTATTTTGCTGAATGTAAAATATTTTATCAATGAAAATTACCCATGCATCAAAAATGTGAGAATCAAAAATATGAGAATCAAAAATATGAGAATCAAAAATATTTTACTCATATCAAAAATGTTCTGTGAATCAAGAATATTTTATTAATCAAAAGTAATTTATATATTAATGAAAAATAATTTATTAATGAAAAAATTACTTTTTTCTTCGAGGTAATTTTTCTTTCGAAATTGTATGCATTCACTTAGTTAATTTCACTTTGCGGTTTATTTTGCGAGGAGTGTTTAAAATTTGCGAATGAAATTTAGTGGCGAGCATAAAGCGAATTGTGGTTTTCATCAGTAACAGATAAATTTTTAATTAAAAATCTTTTACATCTGAAATATAATGCATGAGCATGCAAATTTAGATATAGATATAGTACAATAATTTTGATTTACATTCTGGGTAATCCATTAACATCATACATTTTGTAAGATCCATTAAGCTTTTAAATTATACAACAATTTGAATTCTTAATTAACACTCGGAGTATTCTACCACTTCTCTAGTAAATTTGCCCTTTTATCTTTTTAATTACAAAATTTAGAAAAGTAATTTATGACTTATTTACTGCTATCTAACTTGGAAATTTGGGACCTTTAAGTCGACAGTTTATAGAACATTCTGGACCAAACTTTATTTGTAAAAAAGAAGACAATTAAAATATGATTGACAAATGAAAGTCATGCTTTATTCTTGTTTAAATTAAGAGCTTTAGAATGAAAGTTATAAGTTCTTTGAAGGTCGAGTTGAAAGTCTCTACAAACGACTTGTGCAAACGATTTTATAATCCTTAAATAATGATGCGTCTTTCAATTTATTTATATTCCATTCCCGTGATTTCTATTTTATGATTTATGTTATTCATTTCGAACAATGATTTATAAGAAAATTATTATTGAATAAGTTGAAACGTTTGTTACATGTTTTTGTTGTAAGTTCAAATTGTGATTGGATTCAATTTAAATTAATCGAAAATGCTTCCTACAGATTCAGTAGATGTTTTGCACTCATTAAAATGTCTTAAAATATTTACTGTCCTAATTATACTATAAAGCAGTGCATACGTCCTTGTCTAATTAGATCGCGGAAACAAATGCTTAAGTTTTGCGAACTTAATTTCGTAGTTGACTTAAATTACGGAAGCATGTAAATTAAATTTCGTACACTTAGTTGAGCCAATTACCATTTATTCTACAAAAGATTTACTACATTTTATGTACGAATAATTTACAAAAATTGAACGGTTCACTAAAACTTGCTTTAAATTTAGACATTTCTTATCTTCCTTTTTTTGCTCTCGGAAGCTAGCGAGAAAAGAAAAGGAAAAAGTAGAAAGGAAAAAGGAAAAAAGTAGAGAAAAGAAAGAGAAGAAAATTAAAAAATAGGAAAAGAAGAAAGAGAAAGAAAAGCAAAGACAGAAAAAAATGAACGAAAAGATATTCTCAAGTCTATACAGATCTTTCAGTTTGCAGATTTTTTCTTAGCGGTTATTTTATGAAAGCAATTGAAGTTGTGTTACGAGCAAGATAAGTCTTCAAATTTACTTTGAACGAACACAAGACTTAAAAGTTAAATTACCGATTGAAGAGGTCTTGAAAGTGTGAAGCTAAATCAGACATTAAGGTAAAATGCTTATTCCCTCATGAAACGAGTCTGACACGAATTCAACGCTACATATCTCAGTTTCTCAACACCATGGTAGACAGAGAGTATATTTTCACATACAAGTGTAACTATATAGCGACTTTTAAACCCTCGGCCGTCAGTAGTTCGTCCACCGGGAACAAAATCGCACGAGAGAGCGAAAACCCCGCTTCGAGGATAATACGGCAATAGTAGGTCACACAACCGTTGTAGAATTGTAATAAATCATACACATCCCAACCTACTTTATTCTCTTGCTCCAGGAGCTAGTAGGTATAGCTAGTCGATTGTCCACTGTATTCACATCCCAGGAATATAAAGCTTCTCGCGTATAAAAACATAAGCAGAAAAGAAAAATAAAGTCTTTAACAGGAAGCATTGTTTTTGTTGCATATTTATTACGATAGACAAATGCAGACGTTTCATTCTTTCCACGGAACTGGATTCTTTGGTATTTTTTCTTTTCTAAAATAAACAAGTGGTCCAGCTATTTGCCGATTCTGTCGAGGGATTTACGATTTAGACTTCAATTGATTTTAGATTTCTCACTGTTGTCGGAAAGCCTTTCACACAACATCGGAACTTAAACAAACATTCTTATGAGACAATATTCGGAACAAACTAGAATATATTTAAAAATCAACGATAACACTAGTAAGTCTTATGTGAGTGTTGTCTGAATACAAAGAATTTATAAACAGATTCTGGGGAATCGAAAACAACAAGCATAATTCAAAAAGAATTTCAGGAACACAGTCCAGGGTAGCCGCAGGACAATTAGCACTTTAATAAAATATGCATTTAAAAATTGACATTTTTGAAAAATTCACTTATTTGCAAATTCGAAGGTGTTCCTGAAATTTTCATTGCAATTTTCTTTTTGCATTCGATTAGGAATAAAAAAATACGAATTTTGACGTAGGTTACAAACACTACACTTTTCTGGATCAATTAGCATTTTAACAAAACATGGATTTAAAAATTGACATTTTTGAAATATTCATTTATTTGCAAATTCGAAGGTGTTCCTGAAATTTTTATTGCAATTTTCTTTTTCTTTTTGCATTCGATTCGGAATAGAAAAACACGAATTTTAGCGTTGGTTACAAACACTACACTTTTCTGGATCAATTAGC
>WNHD01000693.1:0-34648 GCA_011057455.1 Ganaspis sp. Gsp50
ATAAAATCCATAATTTACATTTTTGCAAATTTGACAGTGTTCCTGAAATTTTTTTTATGTTTTCTTTTTTTTATTCGATTCAGTATAAGAAAAGCTAAAAATGTATCCTTATTAGAAACACTACACTTTTCTGGATCAATATGAATTTTAACAGAAATTGCTCATCAATATTCATTCTTAAATCAACAAAATCATACTGCACGTTTTTGCGAATTTGCCTGTGATCCGGAAACTTTTTTTAAATTATTCATTTTGCATTCGATTGCCCAGAAAAAAGCACCCCAATTTGAGTATTATAACGTTTTTGACACTTGCCTGGATCAATTAGAATTTTAAAAAAATGTAAGCGTCAATTTCCAATTTTTTTGATGAATTTCATATTTCACGTTTTTGCAAATTTGACAGTGTTCCTGAAATTTTTGTTGCATTTTGCTTTTTGTATTCGATTTTTAAATAGATAGATACGAGTTTTAACGTAACTACGTTTCTTTTCATGTCATCTACTTTTTTTCTTTTATTTTCTTTCATTTACTTTTATTGATATTATCAACATTTCATTGCAGTTTATTTTTCAAAGAAATTTGAATTGAAAATTATCTCTAGAATTAATTAGTAATGGTTTGTTTTAATTTAAATCAGCAGAGGTTTTTTTATGAACTTAAATTGAAACAGTAAGTTGTCAAAAAACAAATTTCATGTTTTCATTTGGAATTTGGAGAAGTGAGGTACAGAAATTGAATTTTTCTTTAATTCGTGTTTATGACTTGTTGTTTATTGATTAAAATTTATCTTGAAATTATTATAAAGTGATAGCAATATATTTTAAACTATGTGAGAAATGAGCGTACATAATTTAACAAGAACATAAAGTTTTTAAAATCTATAACAATCAGTTTCGTAAATTCAATATTACTTTTGAAATGTATAATAAACATTTAATTACTTTAGTAATTAATTTAACAAAAATTTAATAACATCGTTGAATAATATAATACAAACTTAGTAATATCGTTGAATAATATAATACACGTTTAATAACATGATTGAATAATATAATTTAAATTTAATTTACATTATTGAATAATATATATCTGTAATATATATTTATTATAATTTAATATTATAATAAATATTCAATATTATAATTTATTTGTTCAAGAGATATGTTTCGGGTTGACTTTTAAATATTTTAAATATATTTAATTTGAGGCGGTAACATTTTGGGGTGTATTAAGATCTTTTAGAGACAAAGAAACTAAAATTTCTAACAATCATTATTCGCAGTAAACGCCATAAACAGAACAATAAGCAATAAACGTGAGAGCTTCAAAAACATATTTAGCATAATTATCGCTTTGACTGTCCCAAACACTCGCCATGGATGTTGTTATTCCCTGATTTTCTTTTTCCACTATACTTACAATAACTACAATTTTATATCTGTAAAAAGCATTTATTACTATATTATTATTGTTTTTAATTATTGATTTACAATTTTCTGACTCTCTACTCTGCAAGAAGAAGTATTTTATATTTTTTACAATTTTGAAATTACTTTTAAGATACTTCTTTTTGCGTTGTAAATCCGATTTATTCACTTTTGACTAATTGAACAGTCCAAACGTGAATAATACAAGCGTGAATAGTACAAACGTCTGTGCATATAATTTTCTTTATATTTTACAAAAAATATATTTATCCAAATCTTTGTTTAAAATAATTCTATTGAAGAATTCCTCACCTGTCGAATTCTAGCATTTGAACTCGATTTCGAACTTCTGTGGCAATCTGTGCACACAATTTGGGACTTTCATTAGCATCGTAGGAAGCATTTTCTAAAATATTGTTCATCCACGTTTCTAAAATCCGTTCCACTGGCTCCGCTTTAAAGGGATTTTGCGACTCCAGTCGATAGGAATTTGCTATCTGGAAAATTTTATCAGAAACAATTATGTAGCAACCAAAAAAAAATGGTTATTAACTATGCAAATGGTTGGAAAAACGATTACAATTTTGGTTAAGTTTACTAAGCAGTTGTTCAAATTTACTATAGTTATTTTGGTTAGATTAATAAAGCAAATTCTACCAGTTTCTTAAGTTAATTTAAATTAACTTAAAAAACTGGTAGAATTTACTAAAATATCGTTAGTAATTATCTTAGTTTCTTCAGGGTTTTTATGTAATGTAAAACAAAGTGTAAAATGCATTTTTTGTAAATTTAGTCAATTTATTTTTCTTAATAATAATTTACATATTTATTTAACATTGATTATTTAACATTGATTACTTAACAGTGATTATTTAACATTGATTATTTAACATTGATTATTTTACATTGATTTGTAAACTAAAGTGTTTTACAAAAACTTGTATTTACAGTCGCTCTTAAAAATATAAACATAAGTAGAAAAGTTGGTAAAGTTCGCAGATAATTTCTATACGATCATTGTTCATTATGCAGAATTATTTTGAACCCCCGAAAAAGAGGTCGAAAATTATTACTTTCTTTAAAAAGAAAGAAAAGAAAAAGAAAAAAAGAAAAACTTTTAAACTCCTTTTTGGTTACAATAATGGTCAAGATAATTCTGTACGACTGAGTGTGACTGTTCTCAAAAATCACACATTCTTCCTTTTCTGTTCAATTGAGTACCAAACATCAGCTGAAAATTTGTTACTAACAGCATCAAAATTTCTTACAAAAGGCAATAGTTCCATTAAATCGTTTGGAAGCCTTGTCAGTTTGTTACTATTCAGAATTAACACATTTAGATTCGCAAAATTACCAAACAATCCTTCGGGTAAGGAAATAAAATTGTTGTCCTCAAGATAGATGTTTCTCAGATTCAGCAACCCTTTGAAAAAGTCGGCAGGAAGCTGTTGTAGATCATTACCTCTGATGATTATCGTAGCTAGGTTTGTCAGATTTTCAAAAATTCCGTTTGGTAACGAAGACAAGTGATTATTCTCAATCGAAATAGACCTTACACTTGGAGTTTCTTTAAACAAATCCTTTGGAATTGATTTTATACTACTACGCACAATGGAAATGGATCTCAAATTTGTTGCACCTTTGAATAAATCCGCAGAAACTTGTTCTAGCTTTTTGTTGGAGATGATTATGGTTACCAAGTTTGGTAAATTAAATAGACCTTTTGGCAAAGAAGTCAAGTGGTTGTCGGTAAAGTACAGTTCTCTTAAATGTGTCAATCCTTGGAATAGATCCGCAGGGACTTCTTCCAGTTCGTTAATGTTCATGTCGATTGATGATAGATTCGGCAAATTGTTGAATAATCCTTTTGGTAACGATGACAAGGTACTATCCTCGATGATGAAAGATCTCAACATTGGCATGCCTTTCAAAAGATCTTTCGGAAGTTCTTGCATTCGGATCCCATTGATGTAAACTGATGTCACCAGTCGTAATGCATTTAACACATCAGATCGATACCGTCTGATGAAATTAAGTAGTTCATTGTTTGACCATATAGTCAGTTTGTTGTTCTTTATACTCAAATCTTGTACTTTAAAGTTCTTAGCGGATTCTATTTCCTGCCAAGTGTTGTCTGAAAATTTGTTATTGACAGCATCAAACACTTTTACAGATGGTAATAGTTCCATCAAATCATTAGGCAACCTTCTTAGTTTGTTAACATTTAGTACCAACACATCTAGATTCGCAAAATTACCAAACAATCCTTCGGGTAAAGAGGTAAAATTATTATCCTCAAGATAAATGCTTTTCAGATTCGTCAACCCTTTAAAAAAGTCGGCAGAAAGGGTTTGTAGATCGTTACCTCTGATGGTTAACGTACTTAGGTTTGTTAGATTTTCAAAAATTCCGTTCGGTAACCTTGATAATCGATTATTTTGAATTGAAATAGACCTCACACTTGGCGTTTCTTTGAACAAATCCTTAGGAATTGATTTTATGCGACTATGCATAATAAAAATGGATCTCAAATTTGTTGCACCTTTGAATAAATCCGCAGAAACCTGTTCTAGCTTTTTGTTGGAGATGATTATGGTTACCAAATTTGGTAAATTAAATAGACCTTTTGGCAACGAAGTCAAGTGGTTGTCGGTAAAGTACAGTTCTCTTAAACGTGTCAATCCTTGGAATAAATCCGCAGGGACTTCTTCCAGTTCGTTAATGTTCATGTCGATTGATACTAGATTCGTCAAATTGTTGAATAATCCTTTTGGTAACGATAATAGGGTACTATTCTCGATGATGATGGACTCCAACATTGGCATGTATTTCAAAAGTTCCTTCGGAAGTTTTTGCATTCGGATCCCTGTGATGTAAACTGATGTTACATGTGTCAATGCATTTATCACATCACCTCGTCTAATTAAATTAAGTAGTTCATTGTTTGACCATATAGTCAGTTTGTTGTTCTTTATACTCAAATCTTGTACTTTAAAGTTCTTAGCGGATTGTATTTCCTGCCAAGTGTTGTCTGAAAATTTGTTATTAACAGCATCAAACACTTTTACAGATGGTACTAGTTCCATCAAATCATCAGGCAACCTTGTTAGTTTGTTAACATTTAGTATCAACACATCTAATTTCGCAAAATTACCAAACAATCCTTTGGGTAGTGAAGTAAAATTGTTGTCCTCAAGGTAGATGTTTTTCAGATTCGGCAACCCTTTGAAAAAGTCGACAGGAAGGGTTTGTAGATCGTTACCTCTGATCGTTAATGAAGTTAGGTTTGTCAAATTATCTAGAAGTCCGTTTGGAAACCTGGATAATCGATTGTTTTGAAACGAAATAGACCTCAAATTTGTCGTTTCCTTGAACAAATCTTCGGGAATTGATTTTATACTGCTATGCATAATGAAAATGGATCTTAAGGTTGCACTTTTGAATAAATCGGCAGAAATTTGTTCTAGCTTTTTGTTGGAGATGATTATGGTTTCCAAGTTTGGTAAATTAAATAGACCTTTTGGCAACGAAGTCAAGTGGTTGTCGGTAAAGTACAGTTCTCTTAAACCTGTTAATCCTTGGAATAAATCCGCAGGGACTTCTTCCAATTCGTTAATGTTCATGTCGATTGATACTAGATTTGGCAAATTGTTGAATAATCCTTTTGGTAACGATGATAGGGTACTATTCTCGATGGTGAAGGATCTTAACATTAGCATGCCTTTTAGAAGATCTTTCGGAAATTCTGGCACTTGAATCCCCTTGATGTAAATTGAACTTATCGTTTTTAAGTTCACTAATGTATCGGGTGAAAGATTTATTCGTTCCGCTAGTTTTAGGAGGTCCGTATTTGAATAAATGTTCAGTTTTCCATTTCGTATGTTTAAGACGTGATTATTGTCGTTTTTTTCTAGTGTTTCGCTACTGATGCTACTAGTTCCAATCTCCTTTGCTGAACATGTTGTCAAAATTTGTAGAGTGAGAACGAATTCTAAAAGGCGCTTCAAGTTTATCGTCATGTTTTGCAGGTGTTGAGGACAATGACACCTGAAAATAGAACATTGTTGAAATGAAGTTTGTGTAGAAAATTTGAGGAGTAGTTTTTTTGTACGACAGTTTGTATTTTCTCATAGCTGTTCGCATTGTTTCATAGCAATTCGCACTTTTTCATATGGCAGTTCACATTTTTTTTCATAGCAATTCAAATTTTACGTTGCAATTGTACAAGAAAAGATTAAATAATTTTTTGTTAGAAAAAGGAATGAAAAAATGCATTAGAATAAAAGCAATTATTTGAAACGGTTTTAGAAACCGCGGATCTTTTTGTAAGATTTACAGTCTTTTTCAAAATTACATAGAAAGATGCTTACCTTTTTTGTTGAAATAATTGAGGACTATGTATTGATAAAAAAACAGATTTTCTTTGGGTTTATATATCTAGAAAAGCAATATAGATTTGCATAAATACTCCCACTCAAGTCTTTCTTGATTGGTTGTTTTGTGGTTCTCATCATTTTTATTCTCACTACTGATAAGGAAATGAAGGTCGATCACCCAAAATCTTTTGTTATCTTTTTAGCATTTTTATTAATCTATGCACACTTCACGGTTGATTAGAAAAATAACGAGTAATTCCCAAAAAATCAAAGTATTTGCGCTTTTCGTAAATTTTCTTCTTTTTTGATTTCACTCGAAATTTACCAAAGTAAATTCCAAAATAAGTAAAATAAATTTCAAAAATATTTAAAAATATTTTAAAATATTTTAAAATACTTAAAAATGTTTAAAAATATTTAAAAATGCTTAAAAATGTTTAAAAATTTAAAAATATTTAAAAATACTTAAAAATATTTAAAAAATGTAATTGTGTAAATATTTAATAATAGAATATTTAAAAAATATTAATGCGTAAAAATATTCAAAAATAAAATACTTAAAAGTTGTTTAATGTACACGACTGTACGATTGCTAATAAAAAGTATAGATTGGACATTCCTGTGCAAGATGCATAAAATCACGATAAAGGGGAACTGAAATGTAATTATTATTTTATGTTCATAGCAATAAAACTATTATTAAATGTAGGGACGGAAAAGTACATTTATGAACACATTTTGAATAATATGCAGAAATAGATAATAAAAAGTAAATTTTTACATCAGATAAAAAAACACCTGCTTTTTCTTTATTTACTCTCTACATCTGAATAAGTGAAAACTACTTATTTTTAAGTCAAAAGTCTTCCACCACTTAAAAATAAGTGAAATTTGACACGAAAATAAGTGAGATTTCACACAAATCACTTATTCAGATTTAGAAAGTAATGAAAATAATTTATATCGAATCTCCAATTATAGTTTTTAAATTCTATTTTTTATGAGTATACCTAACAAATTAATAAACCGAGAAAATAATGATTATTAAACAAACAATGTCTGAAAAATATTCAATAAAAAATAGTGATTAAAGAAATCTTGTTTACAAAGTATAAAGATTAAAAAAACATGTCCATAAAATAATAATTCTTTAAACAAATATTTTCTCAAAAATTGTGAATAAAAAGTCAGTCAAAAAATAATGATTAACAAAATATTGATCAAACATATATAGTGCCTAAAAAATAATAATGAAGCAAATAATTACTGAAAAGTGACTGACAAATGACTAAAAAGTGATTGAAAAATGACTGAAAAATGACTGAAAAATGATTGGAAAAGGACTGGAAAAGGACTGAAAAAGAACTGAAAAAGGACTGAAAAAGGACTGAAAAATGACTGTAAAATGACTAAAAAAAATAATTACTAAAAAATGTTAACTAATTTTTTATAATAAATTAATGATAAATCTATGAAATATAAAAAATTTAAACCTGATCGCTCTCGTAATTAGACCTATCAACGATTTCAATATTCGTCGGCATAATTCCCCTTTCTTCATTTGAAAAATAATCCTCTTTTTCGCTTTCTTGATCTAAAGGAAAATAAGACTAATACTAAAGAATCGATTCATCTTCCTCGGTGTCTTGGAAACCAAACAAATTAATTCGCCTAATCAATATCGCCCTGGCAGATAATTAAATTATTTGAAAACTAAAAAAATTATGAAATAAAACGAAAAAATAGAACGAAAAAAAATGAAATAATTACAATAATTTATTTTATTTTATTTATTTATTTTTCACAGATTCACATTGCACCTCTTAGTTTTAAATAACATCCGACAAAAGGAGAAGAATTTTGTCCAATTTGTAGATAATTATTCTTTTCTTTGCACAGATAATTATCTTTTCTTACACACTTGTGCTCTACTTACCCATATACAATAAAACAATTTCTTACGCTTAATTATATATTTAAATATTATTTATATATATTTATATATATATATAGTATCGAGAGATATAATCATCCAAGATACAATAACAATAAAAGCACTTGTCTTTAAGTATTCTTTAACTTTAAAATCCTGAATTGATATTATTCTTACCCGTTTCCGCAACTCTGAATTACTAGTCATATTTTCACAGATGTGCTTCAATTTTATATTATAATAAAAGTTCGTTCGGCTTTTTTTTCAATACGCTAAAATGTAACTTGACAATTTTTTCTTTACGGATTTTTTGTCCCTCTTGTGGGTAAAAATTATATACGATTGAATTTTAACGTGAAGGTAACAGATTTACAAAATGGATAGAGAATAAATTTTTTGGGCGTTTTTGTTGTCAATAAAATAATTTATATTTTGCACCTGCGCAAAGATTCTTTTAAAAAGTATCACTAAAACTGTAGATTTCTACTAATTCAATAACTCGTTGCGCACAATCACGTCTTTTTCCCCATCTTCAATCAATTTCTTTTATTTAATCCAAACAAATTACAATTTTTATGCCTTTGAAGTTCTGAACGTTCAAATAAATGAAATTTTTATTCTTTTAGTTTTTAAAATGTAAATTTGTTCAAAAGTATTAATTTATGTAAAATTAGTTTTGTAAATTTTAATTATTACAAATTTTAATTATTACAAATTATTACAAGTGTTAATTATTACAAGTGTTAATTATTACAATTGTAAATTATTACAAATGTTAATTATTACAATACAAATGTTAATTATTACAAATATTAATAATACAAATGTTGCAAATATTAATTATTATAATCCTAGTTTTATAAATAAATAAATATTAATGACCATTTTATCATTATTGAAAAACATTCGACAATTTTTTATTATAAATGTCAATTCTCGAAATAAATAACTACAATAAATAATAACTAAATAAATTTGTTTAAATGATCACTCAGAACTTCAGCAACATCAATTTTCGAAGAATTTTGCCATTATTTTCTGAATTTGGCAAAAAAGACTTAAGAAAAACTTTAGACTTTGGAAATTTTTAGTTTTAAAAATTTTATCAGATTTTAAGCCACAAGTTTAAATTGCGTGAATAGTTCATAATTAATTTAAGATAATGATTGTTAAAGGAATCGATAAATAAATATTTAATGCACATGTGAATAAATATAGTAAATAAAAAAATAGTAAATAAAAAAAATAGCTAGTAAATATTTTCTGAGTCAACATTTACCGAAAAAATAAGACAATTTGTAAATTTAAATTAAATTAAACAAATTAAACAAATTAAATTACATTCTATTTATAAAAAAAGTATAAAAAATTACCAATTTCTATTAAAAATTATTCAAAAATTTGGAATATACAATGTTTGAAAAAATAAAATTGAAATATTTCCCAAAATATTTCGAAAATTGAACTTTCTTTTTGCTTGAAAGTTTTTTCTTCTACACGATTCGTTAGTTTCATATAGTCTGATCGAGTCTTTTACAATATAATTTTCACATTCAATACACTAAATGTTGCTTAATTGCAATGAATAGCTTTGGTGATAAACAACAATTTTTAAGACTTAATTAGTTAACTTTGAGTGTGTCATTTAGGATTCACGAAGAAAAATAAATATTCCTCAATTCTTTTACAGCGATTTTTTTAAATTCGCTGATTTCATCGTCCTTGTACATTTGATCATTTAAACTACAAATTATCCTTTGAACAATTAAAATTCCCGTATTATATATAGCTTTTGTTTTTTTTGTCTCCATGAGATCAAGCTTGTAGACAAAAACACGTTCTTCAAAATATCAAGGCATTTATCAAAAAATGTTTCGAAAACTTTCTATGACAAAAGTTCCACTTCCGCTTGAATATTCTGTCTTGCTTGATCTTCAAATTTCTCTCGAAATTCCTTCGTTGCAAAGATGTTGGGAATCTGCACGAAATTCTGCAGCACCTGCGAAATTATTTTTTATGACTGAAACGCAATTATTAGATCATTTTTTTATTTTCTAAATTAATTGATTTGAAGAATTAGCGAGTGATAATCGTTTCCCTGTTTTTGGATTCGAGCAAATGTTTATTTGAATTAGGTAAATATTTATTTAGAGAAAATAAATATTTGTTTGAATTAGGTAAATATTTATTTAGAGAAAAGTAATATTTGTTTCAATTAGGTAAATATTTATTTCCTCTAAATAAATATTTACTTGATTCAAACTTTTTTTGCAGTGCGATTACGTTTTTTTGTTTTGTTTTTTTTTTATTTGTTTGTTTCGTTCTTTATTTGCTTTTTTTGTTTTTTATTTGCTTTTTTGTTTTTGTTTGCTTATTTGCTTTTTTTTTATTTGATTTTTTGTTTTTGTTTGCTTATTTGCTTTTTTTTTATTTGATTTTTTGTTTTTGTTTTCTTATTTGCTTTTTTGTTTTTACTTGCTTTTTTGTTTATTATTTTTTTTGTTCTTTTTGTTTTTTTTTCTTCTATGCTTTTTTAACATTGTGGAGAAAATAATTTTTTGGTACCTTTAGTCTTAAAGCAGTGTACATGGGTTCGCTGAGGAAAGAATATTCTCCGCGAATCTGTTCCCTGTATTCTGCATATTTTTCAGGCACAGATCCCAAAATAGCCATATCTAAATCTAATAAATAATGAGCATCTTCGCCTCCGAACGCACCGCCAATTTTATGTGCCTCTGTACTGTGCGTTGCGGCTGCTCGCAAAAGAGCGCAAGTCTCTTCTCGTAATTCTGAATCCTAAAAATAAAACATAAATTGAAGCTTCGAACAGAAAAGAAAAAGGATTTTTGAATAAACATAGTATTTTTCTGGTTAAATTAGCTAGAATTTTGGCGAATCTAATCAGAATTTTTGTTACTCAACTAGAATTCTGGTTAAAAGAACCAGAAGCTCTGGTTAACTCAACTAGAATTCTGGTTAAAAGAACCAGAAGCTCTGGTTAACTTAACTAGAATTCTGGTTATTAGAACCAGAAGCTCTAGTTAACTTAAATAAAATTCTGGTTATTAGAACCAGAAGCTCTAGTTAACTTAACTAAAATTCTGGTTATTAGAACCAGAAGCTCTAGTTAACTTAACTAGAATTCTGGTTATAGGAACCAGAAGCTCTGGTTATTTTAACCAGAAAAATTAGTAAGAGCCTATTTTACCAGAATTCTAGTTATTTGAATTAGAATTTGTTTTCAGTATATATTAAATACGAATTTTGAATTTTCTTTTACAGTCATCTCTATGAATAGTGCCACTAAAACTCTACGAATAGTACCGCTTTTCTTTTGTTCTCACTCGAGCGTTTGTTTTCTTTGTGCAAATTTCTGTAAATCTGCGGCACTATTCGTAGAGTTGACTGTATCACTAAAAAATCTGGGAAAAAAAGGAATATAAATTAAATTCATAAATAACTTACAGCTGGAATTGAAGCTTCATCCGCAAATGCTGTAAAATGCTCCAAACTTTTATTTTCATCGTCCAGTGCCTTTGGATCATACTCAAAACTGCAAAAATAGTTTTAGCTTTGTCATTATCTTTATTTTCTCTTCTCGTTTATTTTTTTAATCGTTATTTTCATTTTTTATTTTGTTATCGTTACTTTTATGTTTCTATTGTTTATCATTTAATTTGGTATCGTTATTTTTATGTTTTTATTGTTTATCATTTAATTTGGTATCGTTATTTTTATATTTTTATTGTTTATCATTTAATTTTTAATCGTTATTTTTATGTTTTTATTTTTTTATTGTTACTTTTATGTTTCTATTGTTTATCATTTAATTTGTAATCATTATTTTTATGTTTGTATTGTTTATTATTTAATTCTTAATCGTTATTTTTATGTTTTTGTTTTTTATCATTTATTTTTTTTTTCATTTATTTTTTTTATCATTATTTTTATCGTTCAATTTCGTTTGCATTTTCTTCTATTTTCTTTTGCTATTTTTTTATTTCCTTTTGTACATATGTTTTGATTTTTTAGTATAAAGAAGTTATTAAAAATGATTTTGAGAGCGAAAAAATATCGTACTTTTGAAAGAAGAGTGCTAATAGCATTGCCTGAGGCTTATTAACGCATTCCTTGATTTCATAAAAATGATTGAGCTTCTCGCAAAGAGATTCTAAATTATGATAAGTCCTTTTCTCTTCTGAATAAGCTTCCTGAAGTCGGGCAAACCATGTATCACAAACCTCAGTGTCCAATCCTTCGGTTGCTTCTTTCCAACTATCTTCTAAGGAAACCATATTGTCTAAAAAAAATTGACGAAAATTAGAATTTAAATATTAAATTTTTAAACAAGTAATTCGTAATATTTTTTTTATTTTTGTTATGACCATTTTAATTTATTAACGAATGGATATTTTATTATTGAAAAAAAGTTTTTGGTGCAATTTCTATTTATTTATTTATTTATTTCGATAAATATAATATTATATAATACTTATATAATTATTTAAAACTTATATAATTATTTAATAATTATATAATTATTTAATACTTATATAATATTTTTAAACTTATATAATTATTTAATACTTATATATAATTATTTGAAACTTATATAATTATTTAATACTCCTATTGAAACTTTAATGCAAAAAAGTACTGTCAGATTTTTACGTTGTCTTTTAGAGACTACAATGTAACAAAATTTATAAATTTTTTTGTTACATTCACTAAAAAGAAATATTTTTCTGTAACAGCGAAATTTTTCACTAGCATAGCCATACAACAGTTAAAAGTTTAGCTATTTTAGGGGAACTTTTCTTGCTCCAAAATAAAATCTTGTTTTTCCTACAATTACGAATTTTAATTTTCAGCTTTATTGTTTGTTTACTTATTTGATCACTTTCATGTTTGCTAGTTTGATTTTTGCTTATTTTAATTTTTAGTCACTTCAAATTTTGGTTATTTGAATTTTTATTCATTTCAATTTTTGGTTATTTAAATTTTTATTCATTTCAATTTTTGGTTATTTGAATTTTTATTCATTTCAATTTTTACTTGCTACTATTTTTTGTTCTTTCAATTTTTGGTTGCTGCAATTTTTTGTCATTTCAATTTTTGGTTGTTGCAATTTTGTTGGCATTTCAATTATTTCATTTTTTGCCACTTGAATTTTTTGTCAGTTCAATTTGTGGGCATTTCAATTTTTATTATTTTAATTCTTAATCCCATTAATTTATTATTTAAATTAGAATCATTTTTATACTACTTTTTCAATTTCACATATATTAATTATCAAGAACATTAATTTTTAACAACAGGAACTTTTTGCGACATTAATTTTTAAATACATTACTCCTTACTCATATAATTTTTTCATATACTAATAATGATCTTTTTGAATCATTATTTAATAAAATTTTAAAAACACATCATCTCGAGCGTCTGTAAATATCAAATTCGAAATAATAAATTGATTATATCAATAATTGGTTTCCACTCAAATATGTAATTATTATAGAAGTGAATAATAATATAAATGATGAATAATAAATAATAACGATAACAGTAATAATAAATAATACTAATAAATAATAACGATGACAATAATAATAATAATAATAATAATAATAATAATAACAATAAAGATTATACATGGAGGAACCAAAATAAATATTAACAATAATAATAATAATAATAGTACCTAATAATGATAATTAAAAATAATAAAAAATAGTAATAACAAATGAATAATGATGTAGGTACTATAGTACCAAATTAATAATAAACAAGTAACAACTCAGTAATAATTGCGGAAATTTAAAAAAAAAACAAGGAATATAAAAATTGTGCGTTTGATGATTTGTGATTGTGATTGGAAGATTTGATGATATTGTGAAATTGAGGGAGTTACTTTATTGTAAAATAAAATTGAAAAATACTTACAATTAATTAGTTGATTTGGGGCCGGGGGAGGGGGTGTAAATTATTTAATTAAGTCAAGAATATGACCACATTTGCTATTATCAGTATATCGAACAACTGCCACAAAAGAAAGTTGACAAAACAGTCCTCCTACTATTTATTGATCCAGAGCGCTGTCAGATACTCTGTCCTCGTTATCTTTGATTACTTACGTAAAGAAACGTATCCTGCAATAAAAAATATCAAATGGAAAATTAAATCAACGAGAAAATTTTCTCTCTCTTTAATGTCTTCATTAAAAGCCGCCCATGAATTAAACAAACAATAATTTACACTCAAAATAATTATCTTTATTTTTGTAAGAACAATTTTTGTAAGAACAATTTTTGTAGAAATCTATTTTTAGTTTTTCAATTTAATACAAAAATTATTTCAATGTTTTACCTAAATAAATGTTTGTAATTATATTTTTAATTATATACAACTTGCTTTTTTTATCAATTTACAAAAACTGGAATTTAAAGGTTTTTAAATCTTTCGCGCCATTATGGCTGGGTCACGTGACTTTCAATTTTGACAGCTCGCAGGAAGGTTAGGTTAATGTTGTTGTTTTGGAGTGTCTGTTTCTAATATTTTCTTTTAAAAAAAACGTTGTTTTTGTAACAGAATCATCAAATAATATGTCAAATTTCGTGATAAGGGGATTTTTATCTAATCCCTGGTCTCAGAAATGTCTTTATCTGAGAAATCAGTTTCGCAATATGCATATATGTAAAAGAGCATATTAGTAATTAAATATTGAGGTAGTTTCTAATTTAATGAGTAATTAGGAGAAATTTTGCAAAATGAAGACCAATTCTATTAAAACAGGTATGTTTTTATTTCTACTTGTAGATGAAATGTTGTCTTTTTATTGGTGCTTTAAGGTTAGGACATTTCCGAATAATGTAAACAAAACACTTTTCGGAACTGAAAGTGTACTTGAATTTGTAAGATTACATTGTTCGTTCACGAAAATTTGTTTAATAAATAATTTTAAATTAATAATAAATAATTTTAATTAAATAATTGTTTCCGTCCTTTCAGAGAAACAAGAATACATCGATTGGATTATTTTCGGTTATACGCTTTTAGTAGCGTTTTTATCAATCCTTCTTTTTCTCTATGGTTTTTTTCCATTAGTGCAGTATAAAAATTCAGTAGCTTCTATGAAAGATGTTCCTCAATTTGTGGAACAAATCAGGTAAAAAGAATTATTTCTGTCTTAAAATTCGTGGCTTTCTTTAATCATTTTTTTCGAAACCTTAAAAAATTAAATAATCTTCTTTAAGAAACGATTCTAGAAAGTTTCTTTCTATTTTTTAGACAAAATAAATTAGAAAAGATCCATGATGATAATTCCAGTAAGATTATTTTGCCTTTTTTATGTATATCTAAATGCAAAGTAAAACTCAAATGCATTATTGTAAAGTTGGCAATTATTATTATTAATAACGGGTCCAAAACAATTTACAAATTAAATTTTTTATTTCTTTATTTTGTTAAAAAAGGAAATTAACTGTTTATTTATTTATTTTATGAAAAACATACATTAACTGTTTATTTATTTTGAATGTGGACAATTTAATAGAAAGTAAATCAAGGTTTTTATTCATGAATACGAAACATTATTATTTTAGAGTAAAAACAGAAGAGTTGTATCAACCGATAACGAAAAAGATCGTTTTAATGGTAATTGACTCTCTGAGATGGAGTTTTGTGTCTGGAAATACAACGAAGGATTCAATGCCTATTTTAAACAGTCTGATTGAAAATAAACTATCATGTTTACTGCAAGCCAAAGTTAATCCTCCAACTGTAACAATGCCTAGAATCAAGGTACTTCCGGACTTTAAAACCGGGAATTAATTCTGCAAAGATGCTTCAAAATTATTTATACGATTTAGAATCAATTCACCACAAGTTATAAATCATTAAGTTTATTTTATTTATTGATTTCTACTCACACAGATCTAAACGCAATTCGAGAATCTTCACAAAATTGATATAAAACTGCACATTTTTTTATTTTTAATTATATACAATAATGCACTATTATTGGTAGATAAATATAAATTACAATAATTACTGTTTTAAATAAGTGAAAAGATAATTATCTACCGAATTAATATATTTTACAAGAGTTGAATTCTTGGAATGTAAAAAAATATGTTAAAATATGTTAAATATGTTAAAATATGTTAAAATAAAATGAATTCGATCCTTGGAAGGTAAAAGAAAGTCAATTTTTTTACCTTCCAAGGGTCGAATTCAACTTTTGTACAATTATTATTTTACTTGCGATATGCAAATAAAGTTCTGAACGTTCAAATGAACGAAATTTTTATTCTTCTATTTTTAAAAATTCAGATTTGACCTAAAATATTTTCTTATGTAACAATTATTAACTTTCATGTTGTTATTGTTTAAAAACAATTATCGAATAAAACAATTGTCGAATAAAACAATTGTCAAAACAAACATACAGAAGTATATTATTTAAAAAATTAAAATGGAAAGAAAACAATTCGTTGAAATGAACGTTCCGAACTTTATAAACATTTTGCGATAATTAAATTTGTAATGATTAATTATTTCTGGAAAAAAGGCAGTAACGTCGGGCACAGTGCCCAGTTTTATAGACGTTGCGTTAAATTTTGGAGGAAGTACAGTAGTGGGTGATAGCATTCTACGACAAGCAAAAAATCACGGACATAAGTTGATATTTTACGGAGACGATACATGGCTCAAGCTTTTTCCGAAAACCTTTATGCGTCACGATGGAACTACTTCCTTCTTCGTAACAGATTATACTGAAGTAACTATATTATTCAATTGAATAGAAGTTTAAAAACCCTACCTTTAGATTTACAATTTTTACAATTAACAAATTAATCAGCTCACTTCAGAAATTAATCGTTATTTATTATTATTTATTATCGTTATTTAAACCAAGCTACTTTCAGGTCGATAATAACGTAACCCGTTACTTACAAAAGGAGCTGCACAGAAACGATTGGTCAATAATGATTCTTCATTATTTAGGTCTAGATCACATTGGCCACATGGCTGGTCCATTCAGTCCTTTAATTAAACCCAAACTCAAAGAAATGGATGAAGTCATTGGCCGAATTCAATCTCGGATGACTTACTGGGTTTGTAGAAACGAAAATTAAAATCTGGAAATGAAAATTGCAGGGATCAGAGTTCGTCCCCTTTTTTTGAAAGAAACTTCCATAAAACATCTAAAATCAAGTATTTTTCCCCCTTTTCCTCTAATTTTTAATAAGTTTTTTTAAATAATTTTTCAACAATAATACTTCAGACTACTTCAAAGTACTTGCAATATTTAAAAGTACTTAAGAATATTTAAAAATACTTCAAAATATTTAAAGATACTTCAAAATAGTTCCAATTTTTAAAAAATCTTTGTATTTTGAGTGTTAAATAATTTATAAAAAGATTTTAAAATATTTTAAAGATATATTTAAAAAATGAGAAAGTACTTTAAAATACTTCGAAATATTTATAAATATTCAAAATTACTTTAAAATACAAAATACTTTAATTTCCAAATACTTCCAATAATTCAAAATATTTTAAAATACTTCAAAATATCAAAAAATACTTAAAAGTCTTTAAAACATTTCAAAATACTTGAAACTATTTTCAAATACTTCCCAATACTTTAAAATATTTAAAAACACTTAATAAAAAGATTTAAAAGCATTAAAAACACTTCATAATATTTCAAAGTATTTAGAAATATTAGTATTTTAAGTATTAAATAAAGTATAAAAAGATTTTAAAATATTATACTTTTTCAAAATGTTTTAAAAGGATTTAAAATACTTCAAGAGTACTTCAAAATACTTCAAGAGTACTTCAAAATACTTCAAATGATTTTAATATTTGAAATAATGACCTTGAGTAATTTAAATTCTATAGAAAATTACCATTACAATAACCCTAAGTGCATTAATTAAAAAACTTTCATTTTTTCAAAAGTAATTCAAATTCTTACTAAATATTGAAGAATTCATTTTTTTAATACATACAGACACACACACAATATAATGGAAAGTTTTCTATTTGTCTCATGGTGATCGTGGAAAACTCATTAAATGAAGGAAATCAATTTTGTATTTTTAAATTGAAAGCAAGAGATTAATTAACGTTTTTAAAATTTTTGAATATTACTATTTTATTCTTTTTTTTCTTCATTCCAAAGTCCCCTTTTTAAAATTGAAAATCCCCTTTTGCATCTAAAATTGAATAAATAACGACTGTGATCCCTGAAATTGTAATATTCGTGTTGGTGGGGACGAAAATTATAAAATTCCTGTTGGTGGGAACGAAAACTGTAAACTTCGTCTTGATGGGAAAAAAAATTATAAAATTCCTGTTGGTGGGAACAAAAATTGTAAACTTCGTCTTGACGGGAACAAAAATTTTTTAAATTTCTGTTGGTGGGAACGAAAATTGTAAAATTCGTGTTGGTAGGAATGAAAATTATAAACCAGTTTCTGTGATTGTTTACAAACGATCTCTCTTTTCAGAACAAGAACAATATTTCTTCATTGTTCATCGTATGTGGAGATCATGGTATGAAGGATTCTGGGGGTCACGGTGGTGCTACTTTAGAAGAAACATTGGTGCCAGTTGTTACAATCGGTACTTCTTGTCCACATAAAAGTGACGAACCTCGTCAAATCGCTCAAATAGATTTAGCTGCGACACTCTCGGTTCTTCTTGGCGTTCCCATTCCTTCAACAAATCTAGGAACTGTCTCTTTAGAGATTTTGAATGACCTACCCGTCCAGAAAAAACTGTTTGTTTTGTATTATAATTCTAGGCAGCTACTTTTTAATTTCAAGGCAATTCCGAATTATGAAAATCAACGTGAGTTTTTACCAATTTCGAACTCTTCTCTGCAAACATTTTTTTGTGAATCTTTTTTCGTAATTTTTTATTCTACAAGCTTTTTATTCTACAAGCCTTTTATTTTACAAAATTTTTATTCTTCACACTTTCTATTCTATACACATCTTTTATTCTGTTAACTATTTATTCTACAAGCTTTTTATTCTACAAACTTTTTATTCTACAATCTTTTTATTCTACAAACTTTTTAATCTATAATCTTTTTATTCTACAAACTTTTTATTCTATAATCTTTTTATTCTACAAACTTTTTATTCTACAATCTTTTTATTCTGCAATATTTTTATTTTACTTTTTTATTTTATGAATTTATTTTTGACATTTCAATGTACAATTCTTCTGTTTTGTAAAACCTTTCTTATTTTCTTTATTTTGCGAATTTGGCTTTTCATTTTGGACACTTGTTGTTTAAAACAATTAAGAATTTTAAATGTAATTTTTGCAGAGGCGTTCAAAGAGTATGAAAATGCAATTAAATTGCACGCAACTTGGTTGAATGCCAGTGGAGAATCTAATGAAATGGTGGAAGATATTATAAAAATGTATCGTAGTTCTCTTGAAGGAATGAGAGAAATTCTTATTCACAGTATGGTAAAATATGACATACCCATCATGACGATAGCTGTAATTTTCTTCTTCCAGGTAAAATTTAGTTTCAAAAAAGATTTTTAAAAAGCGCGAATAAATGTGTTGAACTACATTGATATTATTACATGTTAATTACATTGATATTTATTTTATTAATTATTTTGTTATTCATTTTATTATTTATTTTATTATTTATTAATTTTATTTTTTATTTTGTTTTTTATTGTATTATTTAGTTTATTATTTATTAATTTTATTTTGTATTTTGCTTTTATTGTATTATTTATTGTATTATTTATTAATTTTATTTTTTTTGTTTTTTATTGTATTATTTATTTTATTATTTATTTTGTTATTTCTTTTATTATTTCTTTTATTATTTCTTTTATTATTTCTTTTATTATTTCTTTTATTATTTCTTTTATTATTTCTTTTATTATTTATTGTATTCTTTATTCACAATTAATATTCATTATAGATATTATACATATTTATATAGATATTTACAGTTATAGTTTATATTTATATTTATAGTTCTTTAATAATACGAATCTCTGCAACAGGTTCTGTACATTCTCGTCAATATCCAAAATCACGCAATTTCAACTTCAATGAAGGTTGTTTATAACGTTGTGGCAAACGTTTTTTTATGGTTTTTATTAAACTATTTCTTCGAAGCAGAAGATGATTCAGTATTATATGCGAATGAAACAAATAATGCGTTTCTCACTACTTTAATCGCTCTAATTTTTGTGTGCAACAGTTATCTGTGCAGCAAATTTAAGTTCAAATTCCCAAGCACTAGTCAAGTAAGATTCCTTTTGAAATTAAAAATTTAAGAGCTTATAATTTTGAACGTTAAAATAACAAGTTCTAATTCTTATGAAGAACAAAAATTAAATTAAAAATTGATGAAGACTGAAAATTGTCAACATCTTTTCATATTAACATCTTTTTACAGATAAAAAAATATAATATGATAACTATATATCTTCCCTTGGGAGGCTTATTGCACACTTTAAGTCTCTCTAGCAGTAGTTTTGTTGAAGAGGAACACCAGACTTGGTACTTTTTCTGGGTCACTTGTTTAGTTTATGGATTTTATGATATTGTCTTCAGGTGTTCGTTTTATCGGTTAAGGTATAATTTTAATTAGTAAATAATTTATTAGTAAATAATTTATTAGTAAATAATTTGTTAATAAGTAATCTTATTATGCTCTAAAAATCATTATTTCAGGATGAAAATCATTAATTTTATTCAAGTTGTTTTCTTTTTGCAGTGAATATGCACGTGTGGATATAGGGATAAAATTATTTTTTCTCTTACTTTCTCACAGATTTTTTAGAAATTTAAATAGCACTGGTAACAAATATGCTCATTTGCCAGACATTTCTGACTGGCTTCTCGATCAAAATCACAAACTTGTGCTGACTCTTTTTTTCATTTTAGGTAATTCGGAATATAATGTTGAAAGAAATTATATATTTATAGTAATTACTGACGAATGAGTTGAGGAATTTTTTTATACAATGATAGAATAATATAATAATGGTAGAATAAAATAATAATGGTAGAATAATAATGGTAGAATAATAATGATAGAATAATAATGATAAAATAATAATAATAATAATAATAAAATAATGATAGAATTATTAATTTATAGAATCATACGTTTCTTTCACTACAGGACTCGCTCTCTTGATTAAAATTGATTACAACTATGAGGAGAAAAAATTCAAGAAACCTTGCTTTTTTCTTAATCTTTCATTAGCGTGTTGCATATATCTTCGGCACATGGTGGTTGGAACTGTTTCCGGCATTCAATTTTATCCAGATTCAAAGTAAAAATCAAATTTTTGAACATCGATTTAGATCGTTCATAATTTGATAATTAATAATAATCATAATTAATTTTGATCATCAATTATTTGATTAACTTTTTAACGCATTTTAAAATAAATTGAATTTAAAGTATTATTAAATTTATTTGAACATTAATTATGATATTAATTTTGATTATAATGATTGATTATTAATTATGAATATAATTATTGTTTTTTAATTATGATTATAATTATTGTTTTTTAAATTATGATTATAATTATTGATTATTAATTATTTATTACTAATTACTGAAATTTCTTTTAGAGGGATCTTTGAAGTGCAGATTTTCTGGTTCTTAATTCTAGTTTATATCTCTCATTGCGCCTTACGATTAATAAAAACAGGCCAACAATTGAAAGAAGATGTTTTACCACAATTTTTGTTTTTTCTTATGCGTGTGTGGGTTATGACCTCTGCACTTCTACATCGACCGCACAATGTTATTTTATTACCAGTACAATTACTTTCTACCTCGGTGATTCAAACCATCACAAAATCATGCAGACTGGAAAAATTACGAGTATTACTTTATATCTGGTTAGGGAACGTTTACTATTTCTATCAGGTGATTATTAGGCTCTTTTAGTTAATTAATTATTAATAAATTATACTATAGAAGTACTATAATAAATTATTATACTATAAAAATACTATAGTAAATTATACTATAAAAATACCATAATAAAACTTACTTAACAAAAATTCAAAATATACATTAAATGCTATATATTAAGCAACAAATAAACTATAAATTATTTGTCGTTTTTTCAGGGAAATTCCAATAGTTTTGCTACCATCGATGTGGCTACGGGCTATGTTGGATTAGATTCTTACAGTTTTTCAATCGCGACTGTTTTTATAACGATAAATACATTTTCAGCACCTATTCTTTCATATTTACTTCTTCTATTGAATGAAACTCTCGAAAAGCCGTACAAGTATGTATTTTTATAAATACAAATATAAAATTAGTATGAATATATATATATATAAAAAAAATCATTTTGTGAATTGGAAATAAAATACTCATTTTTAGGAGTAGAAAATAAAATATTAATTTTCATAAATAGAAAATATTCGTTTTTATAAATAGAAAATAAAATACTCATGTTTATGAGTAGAAAATAAAATATTCATTTTCATAAATAGAAAATAAAATATTCGTCTTTATGAATAGAAAATAAAGTATTCGTTTTTATAAATAGAAAATAAAATATTCGTTTTTATAAATAGAAAATAAATTTTTTAATTTCAGCTCGTGTCGAACGGTTTTACAAATTAATAAACAATACGTTTTGTGGAGATTATTACCAATTGCAGTTTATGCAGTAATTGTGGCGATTCAGCGATATCATCTCTTTGTGTGGACCGTTTTTTCTCCAAAATTAATTTACGAAGCAGTATACTCTGCAAATCTGTTTATGATTGCTTTTTTTATGCAGATCATTTTTATAATGTACAAGTAACATGTGATATTAAGATTACAAATCAATTCAAAATTTTCTAAAATTGTTTTATAGTCTTCTATAGTTGTTTTATAGACTTTTAGGGACTTTTATACAATTTTTAGAATTTTAAAATTTTTAATACTTGAATTTTATACATTGAAAAACGTTATATTACTTTAAATATTATAACAACTTTTTTAGAATATTTCAAATGTGAACTGCAGAATGTTCTATATAAATATTATACGCTGCAGAATATTCTCTACAAATATTATACACTGCAAAATATTCTATATATACATATAAATATTCTATATATATACATATAAATATTCTATATATACACTATAAATATTCTATATATACACTATAAATTATTACCAAGTATTATTCACTTCAAAGTGATAATACCGTAGAATATACATTATTTATAAATTGTAGACTAAAATAAAAAATAAATTATAAAACTATTTTTTTAATAATTTATTTTTTTATTAATTACTTTTGCTCCCTCTCAGAGGAAGCATTATTATGTATTATGTATTAATTGTTTTATTAATTCCACTATTTATTTCATTCCTTAACAGCAAAAAATTAATTCGCTACCTGGTTTTTTTCAAACGAAAATTTTTTTTGTAAATTTTCATTATCTTTGATAAATGAAAATCGATTTTTCGTATATCTATACAAGTGACGTATGAAGCAATTGTTTTGAGTTTTCATCGTCAGAATTTGAAGAGAATTGCCAGAGAATTCATAAAACATAAAATAATTCGGGATCAAATAATGGTTGCGAACGAAAAGCACATTTTTGGTTACGCATGTGTCTCGAGCATTATTGCTATTTTTGTATTAATTTACGCAAGCTGCCCAAAATTAATTTTGAATAAAAGCCATCAAAACGGTGCATCAAATATCGATGTGAAGTAAGCTTTTTTAATTTTTAATTGCCTTTGATTATTAAAATTACTTATTATTAATAACTAAAGTTATTATTAAAGTAATTAATTTAAAAATATATTCAAGTTTTATTCATTTTATTGCTTATTAAAGTTATTTAAATTTATCAGTCAAGTGCTTTTTACAGTTAAATAATATATTTTCCAGAATTTACCCAGAAAAGCATTATTATCCACATGTCAACAACTTAGTCCTTTTTGTTGTTGATGGATTTGGAATAGATGATTTTAATGAGTCAAATTTCCCTTATATTTCAAAACTTCTTCGTGATGGGACTGCTTGTTTTTCCACTTACAAAACAATACCGTTTCCAACTACGAAGCAGAAAATTCAAGTAAATTGTTAAAATAAGGAGAAGTGAAAATAAAAATTGACTCTTTCTTTTTCGCAGACTTTGGCCACTGGATCGGCATATGGAGTTCTAGACAATATTTTGACAATAAGTAGTCCCTTGCCAGAAGATAATATTTTTAATTTGGCCAAAAAAAAGGATGTGAAAATTTTCTTTCATAGTCTCAATCCAAGATCTCAATTATTTTCCGACTTGGCTTTAGAGCAACATTTAGAAAACATCAACTATACGATTAACAATTATTTGATTGTATGTACTTAAATGTTTATAATTTTATTCTTTTCTTTATTATCATTATATTATTTATTTTCTTGTATCATATTTATATTGATTTTTTAGTTATGTTTGTATTTTTATAAACATGATATTCTTATTTTATTTGTTGTTATTTTTTATCTTTTATTTGTTGTTTTTATTTGTTTTTTATTTGTTTTTTATTTGTTGTTGTTTTTTATCTTTTATTTGTTGTTTTTATTTGTTTTCTATTTGTTATTTTTTATCTTTTATTGTTTTTATTTGTTTTCTATTTGTTGTTATTTTTTATCTTTTATTTATTGTTTTTATTTGTTTTCTATTTGTTGTTATTTTTTATCTTTTATTTGTTTTCTGTTTGTTGTTATTTTTATCTTTTATTTATTGTTTTTATTTGTTTTCTGTTTGTTGTTATTTTTTATCTTTTATTTGTTGTTTTTATTTGTCTTTTATTTGTTCTTTTTTTGTCTTTTATTTTATTTGTTGTATTTTCTGACTTTTCGTTTCTAGAAAACTCAATGGGATTGGTTGGTTTTTCATTTTAAAGCTTCAAGAAATTCCATGTATCCGAATAATCCTAATGAACCTTTGGAATCGAATTTTCGATTGGAATCAAATTTTCGATATCTGGATAATGTCATTGCATCTATTCATAAAGTCTTCATGTTTATTGTAAAGACAATCATTTTTATTTGTTTAGGTTTATATATTCTTATTTATTATTTTATATTTGTAATCACTTCATTTATATTTATTATTTTTGTAATCATTTTATTTATATTTATTATTCTATCCATTGTTGTTCATTTATTTTGCTTCCTCATAGGGAAGCATTGTTTTATTTATTTTCTATTCGTTATTTATTTTCTGTACGTAATTTTTGTTACAAAATAAATTTAAATGAAACATTTTTCAGACAAAGTACAAAATTATAATAATTGGCGATTCTGGTACGAGACACATAAAAGAGGATTTCAAAAAAAATCCTAATATTTTTGGACCCCTTATTACAATTCAGCAACAAATTTGTATATCTAAAACGCAAGAGTATGTGAAATTAGAAAATTATTAACTTTAAATTCCTCTCTTTTTAATTATAATTTTTTTTCGCAGTTTTCAGGAATATATTCAGGAATTTGATTTAACGTCGTTAATATCTGCATTAACTGGATTGTCAATTCCTTCTTCAAGTTATGGTTCACTCCATCCAAATCTTTTATCTGATTTACCATTACAGGAAAAAATATGCACTTTTTATTTTAACACTCTGAAATTGTTTAATAACTTGGCAGATTTAAAGGTCTCGAATTACATCACTTGTGAGTCAAAATTATTTCAAAAACAATTTCTTCTTAAGTATTTAAATTGTACATTTTTAATACATTTTTTTACATTATAATACATTTAATACATTTTGTATTTTGTATTTTTTTCTATTTTAGATTCATTTCATTTTTTATTTTTTTATTTATTTTCTATTTTACTTTTATTTTTTTTTTAATTTGTTTTCTATTTTACTTTTATTTTTTATTTATTTTATCGCCGAGAGGAAGTTTTTTTATTTTGTTTATTTATTTTTATTTTCTTTTCAATTTGGTTTTATTTTATTTAATATTTATTTGAAAATTCCTTCTCAGAATAGTTTTAAAAGAATTATATATAGAATTAAATATAAAAAGAATATAAATATATAAAAGAATCATAAATAAGTTTTTTTAATTTGTTTATTTATTTTTATTTTATTTTCCATTTGTTTTTATTTTGTTTAATATTTATTTGAAAATTCCTTCTTAGAATAGTTTTGAAAGAATTATAATTTTATAAATTAACGTTCTTGTATTACAATGTAAATAATTTTCGCAGCCCGTTTATTTGTTAAATAAATAAATGTTATTTTATAAACAGCATTGACTTCAAATTTTCGCGAAACTTTGACGGATCATAAAGATTATCTTCTTAGTAACGAGCAAAATACAACATTGGGTGAAAAAATTTTAAAATCATATGAAAATTTATTGAGTTCTTTCTCACGAGTTATTAACGACATTCGAATGCAACAGAATGCTTCTCTTCAATTTTTGGCTTATATTTTATTAGTCGAGGTAACCAGTCTTTGAAAAAAAATTAAAAAAGCAAAATAAAAGCAGCTACTATTTATTTATCATTAGCTTAAAAAATGGTAATCGTATAATGTAAGAAATCATAATAATTCATAATCCATAGCATTTTTTTCAGTTAATAATTATTATTAAAATTTTCTTATTATAAATTATATTTTCACTATAAATAAATTTATAGTGTTACTTGTTTTATAGTATTTATTAGATTTATAATTTATTTTGTTTTTCACAGGCTGTGGTGATGATTTTAAACGCGCCTTTTAAAAACTCGAAGAATCTAAAAAATTGTGCTTTTAAATTAGGAATGCATGTTATTTTAATCGTATTTGTCTTGGGATTTGGATGTTTGAGACGAGTAACATCTTTTATTTATATTTCGAAAGAAGAAGCCATTGCTATTGCAATTATTGGAATAATAATGATTTTTAATAGCTACATTCTCGCAAATCAAAAATGTTTTGTTTCTATCATTTGCTCAGTGCGTAAAGTTGTTTTTTTTGTCAGTTTTATTTGATTATAAAAAAGTACATTTTCTAGAAAAAAATTGATAGTTTATTTAAGATTGACATTTTTATTCTGATTTTGCATTTTTTCTTTTAATCATCTGTCTTGTTTATTAATTTTTCTATCTTGTTAATCTATTTGTTAATTCCTCTATTTTATTTGTTTATTCTTCTATTTTATTTGTTTATATTTTATTTGTTTATATTTTATTTGTTTATATTTTATTCCTTTATTTTATTGATTATTTTATTTATTTTTCATTTATTTTATTTATTTATTATTTTATGTTTTATTCTTTTATTTATTTTATTTGTCCATTTTTGAATAGTCTACTCTGTTTCCATTTTCAAATTACACATTTAATTTCTAAAAATACTTTTTTTTCCAAATTTTATTCAGACTTTAATTTCAAAAGCAAAAAAATCCCAAGAAACTTTGGAAACTTTATCAGCAAACGTGGATTTGCCAATTTTTACCAATAAAAATTGTGCCTTCACAGTCATAGTTCTGGGAACTGTTTTTCATTTTCTCAGTTTATTGGAAATCAGTTTTGTGAAATGCGAAAAATTTGTGTGGTTTTACTTGTGGACTTTTATTTTCTTTTGGATAATAATCAACAAAATCAAAGTAATACAAAAATATGCATTTTCCACGGACAGAAATGAGCGAGAGATTTTGAAAAATCATCAGAGCGAAGTTTCAATTATTGTTTCCCTTCTAATTATGCACAGAATTATTTTATCTTATTCAGAAATCGAATATTGGTTGCAATATTCTCATAATATTGTTTGTGCTTCATTGTGCTTACTTTTCGGTAATTTGACTTGAATTTGAAAAATTTTAAATTTGAATTTAAACATGAAGTTTTTTAAATTTCATTCTAATAGCAATAATGAACAATAATTTTACAATGAATATTTTAGATTTTATTTTTAGATTTTGAATTTAATAGATTAATTTATTTAATTTATTATATATTTAATTTATTATATATTTAATTTATCATATGTTTAATTTATCATATATTTAATTTATCATATATTTAATTTAGCAATTATTGCACTTTCTCTACAATTTTGACATAAAATTGGTTCATTTTTTTCAAATTCCAGGTCTTTTGATTCTCGCCTTCGTGTGCAAAATTTGCTTTGATTCATTATTTACTAAAGGGCAAAAAGTTTTACTTTCGATTTATATTGCTTTTATGATTTGTGCTACTTACACATTAAAAGTCGCTGAAGGAAAAGCAACTTTCTATTTTTTTTCATATTCCAGGTAAATTTGAGAATATTTTTACTATTGGTAATTTTCTTTTTTTGTTAATACTAATTCTATTTTTAATAATGCTAATTTTCTATTTTTATTATTGCTAATTTTCTATTTTTATTATTGCTAATTGTCTATGTTTATTATTGCTAATTTTCTATTTTTATTAATACAGAAGTTCTTCAAAAATGTATCTTTTTTTTTTCAATTTAGCACCGGACAAAGTGAATCGATAGTATTTTGGGCTGGATTATATTTTGTATTTATAAACAGTCTTATTATTTCGTTTTGTAAAACGTGCTTTAAAGGAAAATCATATGCAAATATGCTAATAGCTTCTGCAATTGTGTGCACTAGCATGTTCATGGTTTCTCAAAGTAATGTCTCAAACATTATTTTGATCTCGATACAAATTCTTTATAGTCTGACAATAACTGATGTTTTAAAAAATCACAAGAAAAGTCTCATTTTATTGCACGTCTGGCTCGGACATTTATTTTTCCATTATCAGGTGTTTTTGAATTTTCTGTAAATTGCTAACTTTTTCTGTAACCTGCAAATTGATTTATCATTTAAATTATTTAGTATTCATTCAATGTCATTTCATTTTCATTTTTTTCATTTATTTATTTATTTCAATTATATTATTTATTTCAATTAATTTGAAATCTTTTTCAATTTATTTGGTATTCCAATTAATTAGAAATTTTATTTAGAGTTTCATATTTTAATTTTAAAAAATTAATATAAACGATCTTCACTATTATGACGGATTAAAAACACTTGTATGGATTCTAATCCAATTTTCCTTCCGAAGATCGTTTATATTTATTTTTCAAAATTTGAAATTTATTTGTATTTTTTTGATGTTTATTTCAATTTATTTTTATTTATTTGATGTTTATTTCAATTCATTTTTATTTATTTGATGTTTATTTAAATTTATTTGGAGTTTATTTCAAATTATTTGAAGTTTATTTCAATTGATTTGGAATTTATTAAAAACTAACAGTTTTATTTTCTTTTAAAGCAAAATCACATCCTCAATTTAGAAAAAATTCGAGAAGTGACTGATACCCTGATTTCATTGGACTTTAATTTAATTATTTTGATGTCCATTGTGTATCAATTTTCCGCACCGATTTTGTCTTATTTCCTTTGTATTTACGGCCAAATGAACAATAATTTAAATCAAAGGTATCAGAATTAATCAGTAATACTAATTACTATTTAAATTTCAAATTTAGTCAGCATATTATAATTTGTCTTAATTTAAAATTTATAAAATGAAAAAAAAGCTACAATTTAGCTTTAAATTTAAAGCTTATTATTAAACTTACTAATCAAATTATTAATTTTTTAATTAATTTTAATTAATTAAAAAAATAAGCAATTTTAAACCTAATTATTTTTTATTACATCTTTAAGCCCTTCCGAAAGCGTGCTGAAAACAAATAAAACTTTCATGGTCTGTCAGTTAATGATAATTATTTCCTATATTCTGGGAATGATGCTTCGATCTTCAACAGAATGGTCCTGGAATTTTATTTGCCTGAAACTTCTCTACGAAGTAATCTATACAATATTTCTCATTTTGGTATCCCTAGGTCTTCAGACTGTCATCAGTTTATTAGACATTTTGACATTTTCCGCCTCATCAAATATTGTGTGAATTTCTAAAAACAAATCTAATAATTTGTTCCCAGAGAGCATTTACAATAAATATTATATGTTTCGTTGCAAATAATGATCTCTTTTTTATTCTAAAAAAACGTTTTATAAAACGTTAACTCAAACCACACAAATTTGTTTTATATTACAAAAATAGTGTTTTTTTACAGAAAAGTTTTTTTGGTACAAGTTGTTTCTAGTTTTAATAATAATTTTTAATGAATAACGTGAACAATTGATATGGAAGGTAAAATTGAAATATTGAACAAGAAATATGAAAGATAAAATTTAAAAATATATTTTCGTAGTTAAAATTAAATTGAAATGTACAATACAGAACAAGTCTTACATTTGCTTACAATTATTTTTCACTACGAGCACAAAGTTTAAAATATAATTGTTATTATTATGTCAATTGTTTCATTAACGATAATCGACGTTTATCTAAGAACCATTAAAAACCGCTATTAAACTAACGGTTTATGAATTATTTTTCGGCTCATTTATATATTTAAACTAACAGTTTATAAACAACTATTCGGCTTATTAGAAAGTCTTTTTCAAATTTATATTTAAAAAAATATTTTGCAAACTATTTTTTCAAATTTATATTTGAAAAAATATTTTGCAAATTATTTTTTAAAGTGTTTTTCAAAATTATTTTTGAAAGAGTATTTATTAAAATTATTTTTGAAAGAGTATTTATTAGAATTATTTTTGAAAGAGTATTTATTAAAATTATTTTTGAAAGGGTTTTCATTAACATTATTTTTGAAAAAGTATTCTTTAAAATAAGCCGAAAAAGTAATTTGATTCAGAGAAGTGTTTCAATCGCAAAAACAATGTATTAGTAGCTTCTCAATTTTGTTTTATGTACAATAGCAAGAAGGCAAGTTCAACAGTATCTATATATTTCTAAGACAATGTTTCATTAAATCGTACGATCTTTAAACAAAGACCATAAACATTTTATTGACAATTGAACTGGCAAATCGTCAATCTTTTAGTTTTCTTGACGACAAAAATTACAAATCGTCAATCTTTAATTTACAATAAAAATCACATTTCATCTAATTTTTTTCTTTCTAATAAAAATGAGAAATCATTAATCTTATTTTGTTAATATTAAACAATACATAATTCTCTTCATTTCGTTAATAATAAAAAATAAATCTTCAATCTTTTTGCTTTATTAATAATAAATTAAATTAAATTTATTAATAATAAACAAGTCATCAATCTTTTTAGTTTTCTTAAATTTCGAAAAAAGTTTTTAACAGTCTTCAATCAATTCGAAATATCGAATTATTTTTAAATCGTAAAATTTTATACTCAATGCATTTAACTTTGAATTGAAAGGTAAAACTTTATTGTACAAAAATATAAATACTTTCTTTTGTTATCTTAAATAATTCCAACTTTTTTTTTAAAGAAAAAACTGATAAAATGTTACACTTTCAAAAATGAAAGTGCATTATCAAGTCTTTTTGAAAAGTTACGAATAAATAATAACTATTTTGTAAATAAATAAATATTAATATAGTATTTCTTATGGCAGTAACTGTGCGTTTCATTCAGAGTAATTTGTTCTAATTTAATAGAATTAATTCATGACACGTGACACGAATTATTTTCATTAAATTAACAAACTTCGTTATATGCATTATTTTCTTCTATATGCATTATTTTCAATTTAAAAAAGTTCCCAATTCTTAAAAATCCACTGATAGAAATGTATTCTTTGCCTAGTAAAAAAATACATTGAATAAAAAGAAAAGAAAGAAAACAAATTTAAAATAAAAAAAATTAAAAAAAAGTAAAACCAAGTAAAAATCAACTCTTATATTCAATTTTCTATCCCTTTTCAAATTTGAAAATACGATGACAAAAATGGAACAAAATAATGTACAATATGATTATTAATAAATGCATAAAATAAAAAGAAATCATAAAACAATGCTTCCCTATGGGGAAGCAATTAAATATTAATGATTTTAAAAAAATAAGTATCAAATAAAATGGAAGTAAAAATAAAAATAAAATAACGAAAAATAAATGAAAATTAAAAAATAAATCGAATTCAGTCAGTGTAAAAATGTTATTAACAAGAATTTAATAGTTTTTAGTTTTTCAAAACCGAATACATTTCTTTCATTGGGATAGTTCGTAAAAATAAATATTAACTCTTTGAAATCAATACCATTAAAACTAAAAGGAACTTTAAAAATACTTAGAACTATTCAAGTGGATTATTCAGAATTTTTGTCCACTTTAGAGATTCACTTGTATCAAAAAAATATATCGATTCGACGTATACTTTAAAATACTTTGTTTCTTCTTTTCACAAAATATTGAGCAGAATTAGAAAGGTGAATTCATTCCCAATTTGGTACCAAATTCTAAACGAGCTCTTTTCTGGTACCTTACATTCACTCTGAAATCATGTTATTAATTAAAACAATTAATAAATGTAAATTAATAATTTTAGATTAATCAATTAAATTAATGAATTAAATTAATCATTTTAGATTATTGAATTAAATTGATGAATTAATTATTTAACTCTTTTCAAGAAAAGAATTTTGTAAAAGTGAATTATCTTTCAATGAAATATGAATACGATTAAATAATACTTACTTGATTTCTTGCCATTTGGCGATTTCATTAATGAAAAAGATTAAAGGTACCGAAGATAAAAACGCAAGCGGAACAATTGTTAATAAATTGCCTAATCTTTGGCTTTCTTCTCGATTCAAAAATTCATAAAATATCGTCCCAGAGAATCCAGCTTGAGCACACAAACTAAAAAATACAAATTCCGTTAATTTTATTCAAAGAACTTTTAACAAATATTTTATTCACCCTTCTATAATGCACTCACCCAATAAAAACACTTAAAAACCACACCCAATTATTAAAGGGTTGCTTCCTCCAAATTGGATATTCCCGATGAACAAAACTCACTGATATTGTCACTAAAAAAAATAAAATTAATTACTGATAATCTGATTTGACTAAATAGTAATTGAGCAATTAATTTGTTTAAACAGTAATTGAACAATTAATTTGTTTAAGCAGCAATTGAACAATTAATTTGTCTAAACAGTAATTGAACAATTAATTTGCCTAAACAGTAATTGAACAATTAATTTGTCTAAACAGTAATTGAACAATTAATTTGTCTAAACAGTGATTAAACAATTAATTTGTCTAAACAATAATTGAACAATTAATTTGTCTAAACAGCGATTAAACAATTAATTTGTTTAAGCAGTGATTAAACAATTAATTTGCTTAAGCAGTGATTAAACAATTAATTTGTCTAAGCAGTGCTTGATAAATTATTTAGCTAAGTAACAATTAAAATGGTTTAGTTGACAAATAATTACCAAAGTGCAACACAGTAATCGTGAGAGCGAAATGTTGCACAACAAGAATCATATTATTTGATTTTAGTTGACTCCAGGCTCCCCAAGATTTTTCATTATCGACTAAAGGATAAATGTAGAAGCATTTTGAATTTTCTTCATTTGACAAACACAAAGTCATCAGTGAAATGCACTGAGATAAAATTACGGTAATCACAGTTGGTAAAAATTTACTACCGTAGCACCAAAGAACGAACAACGTGACCTGGAGCAAAAAAACAAATTATAAAAAATGTTATAAACTATCATAAACTATTATTAACTATTATAAACTATTATAAACTATTATAAAATCTAAAAACTAAATTTCTTAATAAATACAGTATTAAAATATTATTTACTAATTAAAATATTGTGCTAGTGTACAATGAAAAATTGTTATACAATAAAAAAATACACAATTACTATTGTAACGATTAAATAACAAATGAATAATAAAAAAAATCATTTTATACTTGTCCGTTTATGACACATTGATTTTTCCCCGTGGCTCGATGCATTATTGTTGAATCTGTTGGAGTAGCAACCATTGAAACAGAAATAAGTGGAATAATCAAGCAGGTTAGCCACAAAATTTGTCCGATTGAAAATAGAGGCGGTAAAAGTAAAAAACCAGAAAATGCTTGAATAGCTGCAAGAGTAACTACACATCCCAACCAAAATTGCACACAGTTCCACAGACATTTCATATAATGTCGAGCCTGTAAATAAAAACGATTAACAATCTCTGCTTTCCCATTTACATTTTTCTCTACATTTTTTCAAAAATTTACAAACAATAGTAAATGAAAACTAATAACTACAATAGTAGTTTGATACCATTTTCTTCAAAAGTATTTTACTTTTGAAAAATCTGGAAAAACATTCTTTAAAATTGATATGATGAGAAAAAGATTTTTGAAATCAAAAATACTTTCGTACCTCCATTACGAGGTGAAAAATTGCTATTGGATCTTCTCTTCTTACGCTGAGAGAACACGCGATGGAATTTAAATTCCGACTGAGATCAATTGGCGAGGGTCCTTGTTCTTCTTTCGTGGATGTCAGAACAGGCACTCTTTGGCATACTTGAGGATACAATGGTTCCACAGCAACTCTGTAAAATATTTAAATTATTAGTTTTGTAAAAAGTACACTGATCTTGTTTTTAAGACTAAGAATCACATTTTGCAAAAAATTGTATTTTCAAAAAAACAAAGTTTTAAAATGAATAATTTTCAAAGAATGGCGTTTTACAAAGAAATGTATTCTAAATAAATCAAATTTTTAGAAAGAATAATTTTCAAAGAATCGATTTTTTAAAGAATCAAATTTTACAAAGAATCATATTTTCAAAGAATTATAGTTGAATAGATTGAAATTAGAATCAATATTAATTCAAAATCACGGGTGAAATGAAAGTTTGAATTAAAAAGTAAAATTAAATATTTGCTTCCTCATAGGGAAGCATTGTTTTCGGTCCGATTATCGATTTTCCAAAAATAGTCTAAATCAACTCAATTTTACCCAAAAAGTACAAATACGAA
>WNHD01000694.1:0-26243 GCA_011057455.1 Ganaspis sp. Gsp50
TAATTTTAAATATTTTAAAAACTTTTCAAGTATTTTTAAATATTTTGAAGTATTTGAAAGTAATATGAAGAATTTTAAAATATTTTGAAGTATTTTGAATTGTAGTCTGAAGTATTTTAAAGTATTGAGAAGTATGTTTTAGATATTTTGATAGATTTTTAAATATTTCAAAGTAATTTTAAGTATTATGAAGTATTTTGAAGTATTATAAGTTATCTAGAAATATTTGAAGTAGTTTTAAATATTTTGAATTATTGGGATGCATTTGGGAATAGTTTGAAGTTTTTTGGAGTACTCTGAAGTATTATTGTTGAAAAATTATAAAAAAACTTATTGGAAAATAGGGGGAAAGGGGGAAAAATACATGACTTTAGGTGTTAAGGGAATTTTCTTAAGAAAAGGGGAAAATAAGGGGAAAAAAGGGGATTAGGTAAAAAGGGGACGAACTGTGATCCTTGCAATAAATTCCCTGATATTCATAAAAATTCCATGGTATTTTCTCGTTTTCCAGGTACTGCAGACACCCTGTGTAATAAAATTTTTCAAAAAATTGTAATGGCAACGTAAAAAAGTGTCAATAGTAGCTTTTTTCCTAAAATAGTGGTAAAAAGTGGCATCATCTTAAAAAAAGTGTCAAAAAGTGTCAATAGTGGGGTGAGTCCGAGGCCTGCAAAAATAAAGGATCCGATTAGTACAAGAGAGATGAAACCAAAAATATTTCGTGTTTAAACAAAATAAAAATTGCATGAACAGTTGTCCAAATTACCTTCAATCTCAACTGTTTTAAGGAAGTTGATTGAAAGTTGACGCTACTACTATTTTCCTTTTTCGTTTTTATAGACAACAAAAATTGGAATCCCAGAGTTAGTTGGCGTTTCCTTATTCTTTGTATTGAAAATAATTACAAAGCACCAAAATTTCAAGCGTGATAAAATTAATATATATAATGATTCTAGATAACTCTTCATAAATTAATTTCTTCTATTAATTTGGCACTATGTGGTAGAATGATCTTTATAATACTTTTCCAATCCAATAATTTATTGAACTGGAAGCATAATCTACGAATCGAAAATGATATTGAAACAAAAACTAATCATTAAAAATTCTTTAAGATAAAATGTTTAATACTAAGAACAAAAAATTGAATTAAATGGACCTTGGCTCGCATCAATAAAATACTTGAGTGACAGCATACTTTTTGATACTTTGCCATCATGGTATTAAAAATGATATGCTATTACTTAAAAAGACGCTGTCTCTTAAATATTGTATAAATATAAATTAATAAAAAAGATAGCTTGTGGATAGAATAATAATTCAATAAGACATTAGTTTGAAATATTTCAAACCATTTTGAAGAACTTCATTCTAAAACAATTCTAATACAATTCTAAAATAATTCTAAAATAATTCTAAAGCAATTCTAAAACAATTCTAAAATAATTCTAAAATAATTCTAAAGCAATTCTAGAACAATTCTAAAATCATTCTAAAATAATTCTAAAATAATTCTAAAATAATTCTAAAATAATTCTAAAACAATTCTAAAATAATTTTAAAACAATTCTATAAAACAGTTCTAAAATAATTCTAAAACAATTCTAAAACAGTTCTAAAATAATTCTAAAACAATTCTAAAATAATTCTAAAATCAACAGAAATCAACATTCTAAAATCTTAGAAAGATGCGACAATTATTTTCCAAAGCAGTTTCCGTTAATAAAGAAAGAAAAATCTTTCATACAATCCAAATAAATCAATTAAATGCAATATTTCTCTTCAATTTAAAAATTCCAATAAAAACTGTTTTCTCTTCTCCAATATTTGTTAATCCCTCTACTCCTTTTTCTCTCTGATAAAATAAACCAAATCATCACTAAGCCAATAGATTCATGGCCATTTGACATTTTCCAATTCTACGAAATTCCTCTTTTTCTCAATTTCAGATGCAAATTGTAATTTCATCAATAATTCCGGCAGTAGCTGTTGCAGCTGAAACTGGGTTCTTCTCTCTAGGGCAAGGCAACAGGTTGAAGGTGTCCTTTTGCCAAGTGAGCTTCTATAGGGTCAGCCTAATCTGCTCGTTTTCGTTTGTTTTTTATCGACCGGAAACATCAGTCTGGAAATTGCTCTTCTCGTGGGTCACTGTCAAGGGCTTGCGCGTACAACCAGGAACAAACGCGCAGGAGTTTACGCAGCTCAGATTAAAATATAGATAGTGAGTCTGACGGCTACTCCTAGTGCAGGACATGTTGAGTTTTTGAGACGATAATCCACCAGAAACCCGTCATTTTCCTCACAAAATTCCATGACACTCCAGTTCTGATTTTTCCGACCATCGGCCTCCAGTTGCTGCTCGGTGCCGGTTAAATCCATCCCATAAAAAATGAGTTTTTCAAATTAACAAAAAAGAAGAAGAGGTAAGAGAATCCATGTGGTGTTGCTTATTTAATTTTTTTTTGCATTTCCAAATAATTTGCGATTTTTCAAACTCTCGAAATCTGCGAGTGAAATTATTTTAAATTCACCTGATGAAATTGATTCATAAGAGTGGAAACGGGTAATTTTTCTTCTTTTTATTTTTTTTTTTAATTAAAAAACAGGATGATAATGGTGGCTTAGAAATAGGGTGGTGTATAGTTTTCTAAGATTAGAACGCTTGCGCGCATTTGTCTTGATTAATTCTTTTTCCTTTATCCGTCACGTTTCGTATATAGGGTGGATTTAATAATTTTCAATGCTCAAGGATGTTCGGAAGAAAAATAAAAGCCTGTAAAATTGAATGAAGGTTTTATTTTTATGAAAATAAAAACTTCCCACAAACGTGAAAAGTTGTCTGGAAGATTTACATTTTCATAAAGGGGATCATTGTTATTGCGATCTGTGAATTTATTGCGGATATCAAGAATTTTATTAAACTTCATTCCCCACGGTTCTCAAGTTCATAATTAAATTCTTGAAATTACTGTCATTTTTCATTAGTTTTGTCGGCAAAATTCAGCCTGATTTTAAATTTCTTCTAAATTATTTCTTTCTCTAAATATTAGTTTAGTTTAGTTTAAAGATTAGATTAGTCTGTTTTTTTTTAATTTTTTAAATTCTTGTTACTTTTGTAGATATTAATAATTTTAAATGACATTTTGTAATTTATATTTAAACGTTTGTCTTCGCCCTTGGCAATCGAGTTTAAAAGAAAAAACATTTTATTTTTAAAATCTAGATATTGCGTATTGTATATTGTACAATAAATTATAGAATAAATAATATTTGTGAAGTACTGAATAAAAAATACAATTTGAATACAAAAATGTGAACAATAAGAGAATTTGAAGTACAAAAAAATATATTAAATAATAAAAGCACAAACATGTAAAATTAAAAGCTTTAGAATAAATTGGCAAACAAAATTGAATTGTTTAATTTTCTTTCGGTTTAATTTATTTTTCTTTCGCGTTACTTTTTATTGTATTTTTATTTTTCTTTTTACTATTTTCTTTTTTTTATTTATTTATTTATTTTATTTTTTCCCTTTGTGTGTATTTCGTATTTTTTTATGATTCTATATTATTTGTTATTTTTTATCCTTCCATTATTTTTATCCTTCCATTATTTTTATATTGCCTTTATTTTGTATTGTTCCATTATTTTCATTTCTTTTATTTTTTATGTCTATTTTTCAGCGACTTTTGTTTGTCTTTGTATTTGTACTTTTCTTTCACTTTATAGTAGAATATCATTTGAATATCTTTGCATTTTGATTTCCTTTCCCTTTTTATTGAATTTTCATTTAACTTATTAAATATATTTCGATGAGTTTATCGTACTGAATTAATAATCTTTGAAAAAATGTCCACTTGTAGAATTAGAAATGTAAAAAGGGGAATTCCCCGTGGCAAACTTACAGGGAGATGAAAATGGATCCTCACGGTGCTGGAATTGTTGCTATCCTGGGAACAATTGGAGCGGCTACAGGAGCAATTTCAGCTGTTCTTGTTTATACGATCTGCGCTCGTCGTCGTCGCGTTCCTTTAATAAATCCTGGAGGACCTCTCAATTGGTAATTTAAGTTCTGTCCAATTCGCCACATACTTGAAAACATAATATAAAAATTAATGAAATGAAATAAAAATACTAAAACTTGGTTAAAGCGAAAATATTATAACTAAACAGAAACCCCATTAACTAAAATATTTGTCTATTTAAATTCTTTTTGAATCCAATCTTTTTTCATATACAATATATTTTTTAGAAATAACTTTCTTCTGTTACTCCTAGACTTTTCAAAATATATAATAATAATAATAATAATAATAATAATAATAATAATAATAATAATAATAATAATAATAATGCATTTTCCCTCCCCAAAACTTGTTTTACAAAAATAATAATAATAATAATAATAATGATAATAATAATAATAATAATAGTAATAATATAATATTATACAATAAGAATAATAAGAAAGCAAATATAATAAGAATAAATAATTAAAATCACTTCGATGTTATTTATTTGCAAAATGAGAATAAGGGAGTGCAATTGTAAAAATATTAATTACGGTTTATTTGGCGTAAAATATAAATTAAGATAATCTCAATATTGAACAAAAATTTCATGGATTTATTTATTCAAAATTGTTTCTATTACAAACTAGTTAAGTTGCTAGTTTGCTAGTTAAATTGCTAAACTAGTTAAATTTGTTCTAGAATGTTCAACTTGATTAACGAATTACTGAACTTTCTGGACTGATTAAGTATTTATTCGAAACTATTTAAAGTGATGAAAAATTAACGCTAAACTCTCTAAGAATACTTAAAGTAACTCTTAAGTAATGTTTAATTATATCAAATAATTTTGTAATGATGTTATTGTTTCATGAAGCACGAAACTACTTTTCTTTACTTTCTTGTCTATATTTATTTTCTTTCTTTATTTCTTTTTTGTTCTAAAGGAAATTCACCTTTACTTTCTTGTCTATATTTATTTTCTTTCTTTATTTCTTTTCTGTTCTAAAGGAAATTCACCTCATTCTGACTTTTTATCAGGTTTGAAAAAGATCTTCTGAATAGAGCAGAGGAAGAGGAAAAATCAAAGGAAACATCATTTGATCTTGGTTCTGGTAGAAAACTCCCAAGACAAAGCAGCAGTCGCAATGAAGAAACTTGGCAATTAAGTGAAATTGAAAACACCAGAGAAACCCCTAGAGAAGGTAAAATATTAAAAACATACGTTTGCTACAAATTCAAAGCCAGAGTTCGTTAATTAACTGAAAAAAATGTAAATTAAAATTTGGAGAAAAAGAATTTTTTTAATGCATTTTTGTTTGCTTTTCTTAATTGGTTTTTACTACTTGTTTTTCTGCTATCGTGTTTTTTTACTTTCTTTTTTGCTGTTCATTTTTGTTTCTTTCTTACTCTTTGTTTTTTGCTGTTTCTTTTGTTTCCTCGTAGACAAAGCTTTGTTTTCTTTCCAATTTAATTTTTTTAAAAAAAGCTCTTAACAAATTTCCTCTACATATAAATGTCTTATGCAAATCCCTGATCAAATGTCCGGATGTGTGTGCGTGTGTGTTTTATTATTACAAAGTGTCTAACGCGGTTCGAAAAAAAATTCCCTAACTGTTCCATGACTATTCTCTGACCATTCTCTGACTTTTCCCCAGCTCCTTATTGATCCTCAAACTTAAAAATTCATAAAAAATTCCAAAATTTCTTTTTGTCAATTAATATTTGCAATTACTCTTATTTTAAAAATTGTTTGTTTCTCGATTTTGAAGCAAAACGTCATTTGTCATCGGAGTGCAGTTGCGACGACGCGATCGGAACAACAGTAAGTCCGATTGCACCACCTTTACCAGGAGGAGCCGTAGTCGCTTCAGATGATCGGATGGTGATTCTCAAAACCTTACCAAGATCTTCCGACAGTTCTTCCAATTCAAGATTAAACAGCGCAGACAGCGATGAAATTTCCTGTCCAAGATCAGCCAACGAAACTCGAGGAGAAATAGAACTGTGTCTCGTCTACGACGCTCCTGCAGGAATACTCAACGTCAAACTAGTCGAGGTAAACTTCCACTTAAAACAAAAACAACACCCACTTCATTAAACATCACAATACTCTATACAATTACAATTAAAAAAAATTGCACTAACTTTTGCAAAAATGTACTAAACCTGTTAAATTACAAAGTTGTAAACACAAAAGTAAAACAAAGTTGTAAAACAAAGTTGTAAAACAAATTGTAAACCTAGATGATTGTTGCATTTTGTCCTACAAACGATCGAAAACTGAACTTACAGGCACGAGATCTTCGAGCTCGAGATCTCAGCGAGACTGCAGATCCATATGCGAAACTCAGACTGCTTCCTGATAAAAACAACGTCTGGCAAACGAGAATTCACAGGCGAACACTAAATCCAGGTTAGAAAGAAAATTCTACTTGATATTTTCTTTTTGTTGATACTGGTTTTACAAAAATTGTTTTTCCAAATTGTGATTATCAGTCTTCGATGAGGATTTCGTGTTTGAGGTTCCGCCAAATTGTTCTCTAACCGAGAGAACGCTGGAGATTTTGCTTTATGATTTTGATGCTTTTTCTCGTCATCGTGGAATTGGGTACATGAAGCTTTCACTGTCTCCTTTGGAATTGAATTTGACCCCAAAAACAGTGACCAAGTCGGTATTACGTTACGGAGCAGAAGGTTTTCGAGCACCACCACTTGGAGAACTTATGGTTTCATTGTCCTATCAGCCGTCATCTGAAAAACTCACTGTCATTGTAATTAAAGCAAGAAATCTACCTCTTGCTGACGATACCAGCGCTAATTTTGAGCCATACGTACAGGTAACATATATATTTGTTGTCATTCATTTAAAATTCGTTTTGATTTCTTTTTGTAACACTCTCTGCTTTCTTCTTTTTGTGCTTATTTAAAACAAACAATATAATTCAAGGTGTCCACAGTTTCTTGAAAAAAAATTCAAGTACTTTTCAAGTCACACAATAATTTTTTTTAAGGTTTTTAAAAGCTAATACAGGGTTTCTACAAACTTTTCTTCACAAAATTCCATGAGGTTTCCATGATTTCCATGAGAAAGGTAGACAAATTTCCATGATGTTTTTTAAAATATTTTTAATTATTAAATTCATTTCAATATTTTGTAAGAATTTAAATTATTCAAGACCATTATATTCAATTCTAAACAATTTTAAGTAATTTGAAGTGTTTTTTAAAATATTTTGAAGTATTTAAAAATATTCTGAGTATTCTCAAGTACTCTGTTTAAATACTTTTAAAATATTTAAAGAAACTAATGTTTTAAAATGTCTTTATAATTTAATACTTAAAATGCTAATATTTTTAATTACTTTGAAATATTTTGAAGTCTTTTAAAGTGTTTTAAAGTAATTTTAAGAATATTACAATGTTTTTAAATACTTTGAAATATTTTCAAGTGATTTAAAATATTTTGAAGTATTTTAAAAAAATTTAAAGTATTGAGAAGTATTTGGGAACATTTTAGAGCAATTTAAATAATCTGTAATATTTTCAATTAGTTTTACGTATTTCGAAATATCTTAGTCATTTTAGATATTTTTTAATGTTTTAGAGTATTTTAAAGTATTTTGAAATAGTTTGAAGCATTTTAAAATATTTTTTAATATTTTGAAGTATTGTTTACTATTTTGAAGAACTCTGAAATATTTTAAAAAACTATTACTTTAAAATCTTTTTATACTTTATTTAATACTTAAAATACTAAAATTTTTAAATACTTTGAACTATTTTAACGTATTTTTAAATATTTCGAAGTATTTTTAAATATTTTAAAGACATTTTAAGTATTTTTTAATATTTTAGAGTATTTTTAAGTATTTTGAAGTATTTTGAAGTAGTTTAAAGTATTTTTTTAATATTTCGAAGTATTTTTAATTATTTTGAAGTATTCTGAAATATTTTAAAAAACTAATACTTTACAATCTTTTTATACTTTTTTTAATACTTAAAATGCTAATGTTTTTAAATGCTTTTAACTATTTTAAAGTATTTTTAATTATTTTGAAGTACTCTACAATATTTTAAAAAACTAATACTTTAAAAACTTATTATACTTTATTTAATACTTAAAATGCTAATATTTTTAAACACATTTAACTATTTTAAAGTATCTTTAAATATTTTGAAGTCTTTTAATGCAATATAAAGAATTTTTAGGTTTTTTAAAGTAATTTTAAGTATGTTTAAATATTTTTAAGTTTTTTGAAGTGTTCTTAAGTATTTTAAAGTATTTTGAAATATTCTCAAGACATTTTAAGTATTTGTGAATATTTTGGAGTAGTTTGTAGTCTGAAGTATTTTAAAGTGTTTTTAGTCATTTGAAATATTTTGAAGTTTTCTTCTGTAAAAAAGTATTATAATATTTTGATAAAACTCAATAAACATCATAAAGTAAAGAAATTAAATTTAAAAATTAATTTCCATGATATAAATGAAAATTCCATAAGATTTCCATGATTCCATGAGGAATAATGAAATTCCATGAGAATTCCAGGTTTTCCATGTTTTCTTGAGTTATAGAAACCCTACAAGTCATATTAAAAAATGTAATTTTAAACGTCATAATTCACAAAATTTACAAAAGTCAAGGTTTTGTTATAAAATTCAAGTATAATTCAAGGTTTTCAAGGTGAAGAAAAAATCCAAGTACTATTCAAGGTTTTCAAGGAATTCAAGGTCTGTGGACACCCTGTTGAAAATAATGTATTTTAGATCGAAAATAATTTAAATTCTTAAACACAGGTTGAGCAAAGTACTCAAAGAAGAGAAAAGAATTTATTTTTTGTTGAAAAAATGGGAATTCAGATTATGAGAGAAAGAAACAAGCATTTTTTTGCGTTATGAAAAATATAGTGAATTATTTCTCCAAAGTTTTGCGACTTTTATACCTTGAGAAAGGAGAGTTGACCTTCTTTTTGGGAATGAACTTTACGTCGTAAATAAGCTAAACCAGCTTTTAGATCATCTAAAGTTGTTGCATGATGATATTGTAAAAGAAACCAACCAGGATGAAATTTTTCACTGGTAAGTTCTCCAGATCTGTCTCCAAATAATTCAATAAGTTCGTCTTCAGGAAATTTCTTGCTAAAATAAAATTGTTATTAAATATGAATAATAAATTATATATATATTATATATTTAATAAATAAATATAATACTAATAATAATAATAATAATAATAATAATAATAATAATAGTAATAATAATAATAATCATCATCATCATCATCATCATCAATAATAATACTCTTAATTAATATTCAATCTTTCACGTTCCCAATTTAAATACATTTATAGTTTTAAAACTTTTCACAAAGTGTCGTGTCTCTTTTTTATCGTTTTCTGAATTTCAAGATTAAAAAAAACTCCTACTCATTTCCTTCGACACTGAGTCCTAGTGGATCTTCCTGTTGATAATTTGTTGGAGAAAGAGCTCGTCTTCCCCAAACAAAACTCTGGACAGGAGCTTCTTCAACCCAAACTGCAGATTCTTTCATAGGCCCAATAGTTTCGTGGTATCCTCGAAATTGAACTGTCGACGTACCTGGACCTCCGCTTCGGGTTGTTACTATTATATCTCCTCGACCTTTGCAAGGACCTGACCTTGCTATTATTTTGTTTGGAGATTTCCATTCTGCCGAGAGAAGACAATCGCAACCACAAATTGTCAAACCTATAAAAGCGGTATTTTAATCACCAATTATTAAAATTATCTTTTAGGATAATCATTTGAATACAAAAAATATCAAAAAACAAATCCCTTTGAAACACTTGAAATAATTAGTTTCAATCATTTCTTACAGTAAAATTTACTTTTTTTTCTTAACAAAATAATTTTAACATACTTTTAAAATAACCATTCGAGTATACACATTGATTCCTCATACAGAGAGTTCTGTATTTTTATAAATATTTTGTGTTTCCTAGTTACTAATTAATAAATACGTTTTTAATACTCCTTTTAATAGGTATATCAAAATTAATGGAAAATGTGATTTCGTGAATGTGATAAACGTGATAAACTTCCAAAGGGAATCCTAACCTATAAGATCTTGACTCTTATTTCCTAGGAATTCTCCTCGTACGGTAACACGTGTTCCTGGAGGACCTTCCTTTGGTGATATTCCTGTAACTACTGGTGGAGGAGCCATTCTTTAATATGAAAAAAGTATAAATCTTTACAAGAAAAATTATTTCATAATTGGATCACGTCACAATCTGTCACTTTATGTTTTTTTACAGTTGTTTTCATGGTTATTTCCTTTAAATCACTTCAAAAATATTATACAGAAACACAAAAATACTAAAAACGTTAAGGATAATTAAAGTTACTTAATTAAAACAATAAAAATTGAAGTATTTATTTGGAGTGAATTTTTGACGTTTCTGACACATCGCACACATTGGAAGAATGTGGAAGAATGTTTATGTGTGTGTGTAGTGTCGTGCGTATACTTGATACTTGTTTTCATTCAATGTTTTTCTTGATAAACGTTTTAATCATTTTTTGTGGATAATATATTGTTAAATACAGTCTTTTTGTTGCAGTAACAATTCTTATTTGTAAAATAAACTAAAATCTAATGTATAAGCAGTACTAGAGGATTTATTAAACAAATTTATAGGTTAACCTATAAAACGTTTATGTGTCAAATGTAAGTTTTATGTTTACAACATTTATGATGTTTATAAATAATACATTTACTAGTATTTCTTTAAAAATCTTGATATTTTTTTTTTTTATGATTATATATCAATATTTTAAAAATGTACATCACTAAGATTTAATTTTCTTTTTCAATTCGTAAACTAAAAACAAAGAGATCTTGAATAATCAATTTCTCGCAAAAATAAATCTCGCAATTTATCAAATAAAACTATTTTTAACAGAATTGTAAATATTTATAAATAATTATTTACATTTGAATTTACCCCTTTGTTGCCGTATTTGTAAATCGTCAAAATATTGAAGAAAAAAGGAACATGTTTTAAATATGAAATTACTAATAATTTATATTGTTAATTTTTTACAGATGAGTTAAACAAAATGGATGATATGTCATCCCAACGTCCTCTTTTTTCCAAAGATCCAAGCACTTTAGGTTTTGACTTATCGGCCGGCAATGTTTGGATTTATCCAGAAAATTATCCCGTAAGGGAATATCAATTTAGTATTGTTAAAAAAGCACTTTTCTGTAACACTCTAGTATGTTTGCCAACAGGTAAGGAAGTTCATTTCAATCTTTATTCGAAAAAGTACTGTTCTAGTTTTGTTAATTTTATCAATTCATTCATTATTTCCATTGATTGTAGGTCTGGGAAAAACATTCATAGCGGCAGTTATAATGTACAATTTTTGGCGATGGTATCCTCGAGGAAAGGTCGTGTTTTTAGCTCCTACAAAACCACTTGTAGCGCAACAAATAATCGCCTGCCACGAAATAATGGGAATACCTAGTGAAGAAACTATCGAACTAACTGGTAAAATAAAATATACAGGATTAATTAAACAATTGGTTGATTTCGAAATTGTTAATTGATTTGTTTCTATTTGTTTCTGTTTCTTTCTATTTCTGTTAATTTAAACACCAATTAATTTTGGAACCACTGTGACAGATTTCTGAAAAAATAACAATATTTTCGATTTAATAATTCGTTTCAGTAGTAAGGATTATTTGTATTGCATTTTGTTTTGTACTTAAAATTACTGAGATTTTCTTTTTAAGGAAATATAAATCAAAAACAACGTGAAGTAGCGTGGGCCAACAAAAGAGTTATATTTGCTACTGCTCAAACTTTTCATAAAGATTTGGAAAAAAATGTCTTCCCAAAAAACTTAGTCAAGTGTTTGGTTATTGACGAGGCACATAAAGCTTTGGGAAAACACTCTTATTGTGAGGTGAATACTTTTTCAAATCTGGCCTATTTTTAATTTCTACTTTGCTTCTTTATGTGTAAACACAATTATATAATTATATGATATAATTATATTATAATTATATTATATAATTAGCCAAATACTATTCGAAAATTGGATATCAATTTTATAATTCTTTAATTACATGTAAATTCAATTTTATGTCATTCTACAAACTTTTTTCCATGAAGCACGAATTCTATAATAAATACAATTTCTTTTCCTATTCTTTTAGAGTGTCAGGCTGTTGAGCGAGGAAAATAATTATTTTCGAGTTTTAGCTCTTTCTGCTACGCCTGGAGATAAAATATCCAAAGTACATGAGGTAAATTTTTCACAAGGTTGAAACTTAATTTAATTGTGAATAAAAAAAAAAGATCAAGAAATCAATCAAAAGAAGATCAATAATGAAAATTGTTCTTGTGTTTTATTTCGAAGGTCGTTACCAGTCTTCGTATATCAAATTTGGAATTAAGAGACGATTCTTCTCCGGATGTAATTCCTTACATTAATGAGAGAAAGTTAGACATTATCTTGGTTCGTTTAAGTGACGAATTAGCAAGATTTAAAGATCGATACATTAGTGTGATGGATCCTCACATGAGGTTACTCGTACGGTTCAATATTCTTCGAGGTGATACTGGAAACGTCAGCAAAGGAAGAGTACGCATCATTTTTATACGCCAAAACATTATTTTTTTAAAAAAACATTCTTTTCAACAAAAACATTCTTTTCACAAAAACATTCTTTTCAACAAAAAGTTCTTTTCACAAAAACATTCTTTTCACAAAAATAATTCTTTTCACAAAAAACATTATTTTCGACAAAAACGTTTCGAATTTTGAACCATTTTTATTATTCTATTAAAACTGGAGAATTTTTGTATCTAAAATCTATTAAACCATAAACTGAAATTTGTAATCTGTGATATAAAATTTGGAGTCTAATATTTGTATTCTGTAATATAAGATTTGGAGTCTAAAATTTGTAATCTAAGAATATTTTCTTTTGAGTAGATATACTATCTTCTACAAAACTTTCAAACGAAGACTGATAAAACTGGAAATTATGGACAAATAATAAAAACCCTAAATATTTTGCTTACGATGACTCATGCACATGAATTATTAATTAAACATGGCTTACGAGCATTCTTGCATTTTTATGAAAGTGAGTATGAAAACCAAATTGGAATGAAAGTTATAAAAATTAAAGGATCTGACTTATAATAAATTGATTTTTCTCAACAGATCATTCTGACAAATTTTGGATGGGGCAAGAAGTTAGATTACATGAATTACTGGAAGATGTCAAAGCTTATCTTGGACAGTTTCCGATTATAAAGCCATTAACTGATGGAAATGTGCCAGACGTATGTTTAATTAACAATTATAATATAATAATAATATAATAATATAACAATAAGATAACAAAAATAAAACAAAAATAGAAAAAATATAATTTTGATAAAAAATAGTCGTGAAAACGTAATCTCCAGACAAAAAGACATTCCGTTTTCAAGACTATTTTTTATCAAAATTATAATATCACCCGGACGTTAATCATGCTATATAATAATATAGAAAAAATATAGCAATAACAATAAAATAATAAAGAAAAAATTACATAAAACATTAATTTGATAAACAAAATTGGCTTGTTTAATCTAATTTTTTTGTTCACTAATTAATTCTAATTAGAAAACAAAACAAAAGCATTTATTTTGCAGGTTCCTAACAATCTTGTATTTGGTCACAATAAATTTTATAAATTAAAAGAAGTTCTAGAAAGACACTTCAAATCGTTTCGCAATAAAAATGAAGAAACGAGAGCCATTGTTTTCGTGGAGGTAATCTTTTACTTGTATTTTGACTTTCATTTTTAATCACTTCGATTTTTAGTTTTAAAATTCTGTAAATATTATTTTTCATTCTTTATTCTGTGATTAGTAATTGTTTTATGATTAGTAATTGTTTTATGATTAGTAATTGTTTTATGATTAATATTTGTAATCTGTGATTTTACTTTTATTTGAATTTATCTACATTTTTCGAATTTTTAGTATCGGGACATTGTGAATGAGGTTTACGTTCTGCTTTTGCAATGTAGACCTCTCATTCGGCCGCAAATGTTTGTTGGCCAAGCTGGTCAAAAGCAAAAAGAGCAGATTCTGGCTTTAGAAAAATTCCGGAGCAATGAAGTTAATGTTTTGATCTCAACATCAGTAGGTACGTCTTTATAATCACATCTGAATTGATATTTAATAACTTTTTTAACTTTATTTTACTCATTCTTTACTTAACTTATTCTTTATATTAAATTAATTCTTTATATTTAATTAATTCTTCATACTTAACTAATTCTTTATACTTAATTAATTATTTATATTTAACGTATATTAACGTTTAACTTTATTAAATATTTTGTTGTCTTGTTTCTTATCTTTTTTTATAATCTTACTTGTTATCGCAATTTTAGGTGAAGAAGGCTTAGATGTGGGAGAAGTGGATTTAATCGTTTGCTTCGATATTTCTCAAAGTTCTCCGATAAGATTAGTGCAAAGAATGGGCAGAACTGGACGCAAACGAGATGGGCATATTATTGTTTTAGTGACAGATGGAAAAGAACACGAGGTAATTTTTTTATTGGTGTAATTTATTTTTCGTTTCTAATTTTCGTTTCTAATTTTAATTTCTAATTTTCGTTTTTCTAATGTTTTTCATTTCTAGTTTGTTTATTTAAGCAAAATTTATAAGATGATAATTTTTGTTTTCTTTATTTTCAGTCTTTGAAGACCACAATGTCCAAGAAAGATAACTTGAACAACAAGGTTCTAAAATCGCATGACATTATTTCTGCTCTTAAACAAAGTCCTCGAATGGTCCCAGATGAACTGAAACCAGAGTGTCGTAAAATGCACTTGAAAATCATGGCAAAAACTCCTAAACCAAAAGCCGTCACTAAAAAAAAAGAAGTTCAGAAAATTAAAAAGAAGAATGTTCCAAAACTTGTTGAACCCGAACCTGGTAAATTTCAATTTCCATTGTATTTCTATTTCATTTTGTGTATGCTTTAATTTTAATTCGGAATTTCAAGTAATGTTATTGATTTACTTGTAATTTATTTCAGGTCCAAAAAACGCAGGTCAGTCTTCAATTCAAAGCTTCTTTAGAACGGCAAAACCAGGAGAAAATCCAGTGGACTTGAATCAATCTTGTCTTTCTCAATCACATCTAATCAATATTAAAGATGCTAACCTTTATTCGGATAGAGAAAGCGTGGAATTTTTGACGCTGTTCGCAAAGAGAAAATCAGTAGACGATTGTGTTCTAAAATTCGAAACAAAAGAAGGTTACATTCCAGTGTATAAATCTGAAGATTCAGGTTTTATAAAAAATTTAGACATTCCCAATTTAAGTATTCTGGACTGTTTGAAATCAATTCCGAAAGTTGAAGAGACAATGCTATTAATGGAAAATCAAGACATGTCCGTTTCTCAAGTTTGTGAAGAAAATTTCGTTTCTGATTGCTTTGAAAAAAGGAGTAGATTTTCGGAAGTAAGTGTAAAATGCGAAGAAGTTACAATTGCAAGAAGTTTCGTGGATGTGCTTTATGATTCGTCGTCTCCTGAATTAATAGAGAGTGATGAAGATGCAGAGAATAAATTTGAAATTACTAGAAACTTTGATGATTTATTGATGGATTCAACTGACGAAAGTGAGATTGAAGAAGTTCAAGGAACCCAGAATCAAGAATTTAGTAAAAAAGCATCTTTTAAAAGTAATGCAGTGTTACAGGAGAAATTTAATTTTAGCAAAATGTTAGAAGGTACAAGTTTAGATTTCATAAATACTCAGGACCTTTTAGAATCCACAACTCCGGAAAATAAGGGAATCGTTTGCGAAGAGAACCCCTTGGGACAGCTCAATGAGTCCAAAAACATCAGCTATGTTTCTTTAGCATCAAATTGTAGCGGATTAACGATAAGCCAGGCACTTGAGGAAATTCGAAAAATCAATGCAAACAAATCGGTCCATAATTTGGAGAAAAATAATTCGATACTGAAAATAATGAGAAATTCGCCGCTGTCTAAAATTGTTGAAGATCCTTCTACATCAAGAATAAGTAATTTTCTATCTTCCCCAAAAAATGACGATTCTTCGGTTAGAAATGCAAGACCAAACACTCCGGAATTCAAAAGAAGTGAAGCTTCTCCGCTCTCAAAAACAAGCAAAAATTTTTCCATTTTCAAAATAAATAAAGATCCTTCACCATCCAAAGTAATTGAAAACTTTTCGTCTTCCAAAACAAATGACTCTTTAGCTTCGAAAATAAATAAACATTCTCTGGCTGATAAATTAAATAAAAATTCTCTAGCTGCTAAATTAAATTCGAGTTATCTAGCTGATAAATTAAATTCAAATTCTCCAGCTGCTAAATCAAATACAAACTCCCCAGCTGGTAAATTGAATACAAATTCTCCAGGTGCTAAATTAAATACAAATTCTGCAGTTGCTAAATTAAATACGAATTCCCAAGCTGCTAAATTAAATACAAATTCCCTAGCTGCTAAATTAAATACAAATTCCCTAGCTGCTAAATTAAATCGAAATTCCCTAGCTGCTAAATTAAATCGAAATTCTCTTGTAATGAAAAAAGGCGAAGAATGTCCAGAATCTCAATTAATTACAGATTCTCCCGAATCTTCAGAAATCGAAGACGTTCCAGAGTCCATAATAATTGAAGACTCTCCAAAAGAGACAGTTTCGGAAAAAGAAATGCCAAGTGTGAGCAATGTTCAAAAGCAAAATTATTTATTGGACATTTTGAATTCAGACGAAGATTTCTTTAACGAAGAGTTTGATGACATAGTTTGGAATGAGGATAAGTGCATAAACCCAAGTGAAAACAAAGGTAGCAATGATTTGAAAAAAACTGAAAAAGATGCCACTCAAGCTTGTCAAATAACGAGAGTAAATTCAAATATAGACCATGAAAATCTTTTCAATGCACTTAACGACGACGATTGGGGAAGTGATTTCGAAGTTTCGATGACAGAAATTAGTAGTCCGAAGTACTTTAAAAAGGATGAAATTGCAAATTCATCAAAAGCGAACAAAAATCCAAGTGAAGGAACAGTGAAGGAAATTCTAAAAAATTCGAGCGAAGGAACATTGAACGAAATTAAAAAAAATTCAAGTGGAGGAGCATTGAATGAAACTTTAAAAAATGCAAGCAGAGGAACATCAAACGAAATTAAAAAGAATTCAAGTGGAGGAACATCAAACGAAATTAAAAAGAATTCAAGTGGAGGAGCATTAAATGAAAATTTAAAAAATGCAAGCAGAGGAACATTAAATGAAAATTTAAAAAATGCAAGCGGAGGAACATCAAACGAAATTAAAAAGAATTCAAGTGGAGGAGCATTGAATGAAAATTTAAAAAATACAAGCAGAGGAACATTAAATGAAAATTTAAAAAATGCAAGCGGAGGAACATCAAACGAAATTAAAAAGAATTCGAGTGGAGGAGCATTGAATGAAAATTTAAAAAATGCAAGCAGAGGAACATTAAACGAAATTAAAACAAATTCAAGTGAAGGAACATCAAACGGAGTTAATTCTTCACAACCTCCGAAAAAATTCTCTCTCTTCAAATGGAATTCTCTAAAAAAACCTAGCGAAAAAATTGCATCTGCGTCTGTGAATTCAAATGACAGTGTCGCTGGAGAGAAAAGTAATGAGGTTGAAGTTTTCAAAAAACCTACCATGAGATCTCCATTTTCTTTGAAACGATCAGCTTCAAACGCTCCTTCAACATCAAATTGTAAAACTAGCTGGAGCTTGTCATCTAGTAATAAAATGAATTCATCTGATAATAAAATTAGCAACAGCTCTTTTAATGATAAACTTAGTAGCAGCTCAATTAACAATAAAATCAGTAGCAGTTCATCAAATAGTAAAATTAGCAGCTCATCAAGTAACAGAATTAGCAGCAGCTCTTCCAATAAAGATAGTAGCAGCTCAAATAATAAAATTAGCAGCAACTCGTCCAATAAAAATAGTAGCAGTTCATCCAATAATAAAATTAACAGCAGCTCTATTAACAATAAAAGTAGCTGTAGCTCATCTAATAAAAGTCGCGCATTAATTGCAAAAGTTAATGACAGAATGAAATCACCAGAACCGAGTTTGGCATCAAGTTCGGACGAAAGTCCCGAGATAAGAAGAAAAATTAAGAGGCGCAAAGGAGGATGTAAATTTATAGACAACGAAGCAGATGTTTCTGTAGATGGAGGAGTAACTTCGGAAGGTACTTCAGGCGAAGACGAAGACCTCGATGGCTTTGTAAGTTACACTCAAAACGTCCAGGATCAAGTGGATATGCGAGCACATTATCTTAAATCAGTCAGAAGTCCAGCCAGACGACCCGGAGCTTTTCTAATTAAAAAAAATGCCCATTTTCAAGAAAATGTTTATTCTCAACCCATTTCACAGTTCGATAATACCTATTTACACGTAAGTACAAAATTCCAATTACTCTAAAAATTGTTTAGAAGAATTTTTAGAAAATGTTTCTTTCCAATTTTTAAAAGTTTCTTTTCAATTTTTAGAAATTAAGTAATTTTGTTACTATTTTTCAAGATTTTTAAATATTAGTATTTAATACAGCATTTCTATATTTATTTTACATTTAATTTTTACATTTAAAATATTTGCTCTTCCAGGATTCATTTTGCGTGAAAGAAGATGAAATTGAATATGAAGATGAGACTGATGATGATTTGGAAATAACTTTCGAACAATTGTCAGAAGAAACAGTAAATAAAAATAAGCGGAAACGAGAGAAATCTCCTGTTTTTAGAATTAATAAGAGAAAGAGAAAGAAAGGTCGCATTCAAAATTTAAACAACAGCAGTAGTGAGGACGAAGCTGAACATATGAGAAAACAAATTTTAGAAGAGTCCTTTTTATTGAAAAAGAAGAGGTAGTAAATTATTTTTGCACATCATCATCACAAGTGCAATTAGAAAAAAATATTGTTATATTTCTGTAAGAGAAAAATATTTTTTAAATTTGTTTCAAAAGAAATTTGTATAAACAGAATTCTGTGATTATCGATTTGAACTCAAATCCTTAAAATTTGTCTGTGATATACATAACTACTTAATAATAATAATCATGTAAATAGACTGTTATAGCAAAGGGTTAATATAAATTATCATGTGAAGTGTTGATTATTTGTACTGTTCGATAATAAACAAATTTGTCTCATTTGCTAAGAAATTCCGTCAATTTTATTCAATGGACCATACTATTTTTTATAGTTTTTTTTTAATTTTTGTTTTAATTGTATAATATGAATTTATAATATTTACAGCAGAACAGAACTTTCAAGAATTTTTTAAAAAATGAAACAAAATTCTTTCGTTTTTGTCCAAGAAATATATTATAAATGATAAAAATTACATTATTATTTTTCAACTATTGTTTTAACTACTGTTTTAACTACTGATTCTAAAGCATTTTATTTCTATTGTTTTTTCAAATATTTGAAAAGAAATGATGCGATAAGGAAAAAAATATTTGCCTTTAGGGGACCAGGTAAAAATATTAGTGACCATGAAAAGCTTGTCTTTTAAAATGAAAAGGGTCTGAAGGTTAAGACATTAGGGCAGAAATTCCTAAATGAGAACGCGCAAAAAAATTTTGAGGAACTAAATTTGTCTCAGGTAGTTAGCAAAGGACTGTCGATAGCTTCAGTACCAGTTCTTCTTCATCCGAGACCAGCAGATTTAAATTCTTTTTAAAAGGTACGCTTTAACTTTATCTACTTTTATAGTTTCATACATTTTCACTTATAATTACATAAACAGTTAGAATAAAATGAAAAAAATCTTAATAAGCATTTATTTACGAATTTAACAATAAAAAATGGTGTTACGTTTTACATTTTATTAATTTTTGTAGGAAAAAGACCTCCGAATGTCCCTTTTCAAAATTTAACTAAAAAATTGTAATTTTCGGTTTTTATCTTCCATTAGGACTAAAATTAAAATTTCTATTTTGGAAATAACAATTTTAATAATTTTATTTTTTAATACAAAATAAACCTCACCCTTTTATTATAAAATAGGATTTTTCCAAACTTGATGCATTGTAAAATTTTTATTTCCGCTTTTTAGTTAAAGTAGTACATACATATTTTATTTTAAAAAAAATGTCGAATTTTTAAATATTTTGATTTAAAAAGATCAAATTCTTAAATGTTCCATCTTTGTCTCAAAATTATTTGTTCGATTATTTTTCAATTGTTTAATTATTTGCCCGTTTTATGTATTTGTCGAATTAATTCTTTATAAAATTATCTATTTGTCAAATTATTTGTTTACAAAATTATGTATTTGTTAAATTATTTGTTTATAAAATTATGAATTTATTAAAGTATTTGTTTGTAAAATTATGCATTTGTTAAATTTGCTGTTTATAAAATTATCTATTTGTTAAATTTTGTTGTTTATTATTTGTCTATTATTTGTTTATTTGTTGTTTATTATTTGTTTATTTGTTGTCTATTTTTTTATTTATTTATTCTTTAATTGATTATTTGTAAAATTATGTACCTGCTACATTATTTGTTTGTTTATATGTTTATATATTACATTATTTATTTATATGGTTGTTTAATTACTCATCTAATTAATTCTTCATCCGTCTATTCAACTTTTTGCCTACTTGTTAATAAATTAATTGAAAAACAAAAAATGCCACTTAATATTAACCCAGTTTCGTACGAATTAAAATCTAAAAAACTCATCAATTACATTGCAGGAAAAAGACATTTCAAGATGAAATATTTTCTCCTGATTTCGAGTCTTGTTTGGATGGTTTGCGGAAGTGAATTCCAAAGTGATAGTACTTTGGAAAAAACTCAAAAATATGACAAAAATCCGAGTAATTCCGTCTCATCGAATGCAAGAGTTTTTAGTCAAGAAGAGCCTTTTTTCCCGACTCGTTATTTTTATCCTACTTATCCAGAATATGTGGATATGAGGTACCAGAATGGATATAATGGAGGACCATTAGTGAAAGTACCTGCAGAGCAACCAATCTCCAGTTGGAGCGGCGTTTGGACGAAAATAATTCCAATCTCAAGTTTCGCTCTATTATATGGAGCAAAAGCTGGCATTTTTCTGTTCAGTGTATTACTGATGCTCATCTTGGGAGTTATCTTCACAACCACAATCTGCACTTTTACACCAATTTGTACAATTGCGTTCCCTGCTCTCAGTCTTACAAAAAATCAAGTGAGTACTTCGTCATTTCACTAAATAAACAGAAAATAGGATCGATGATTTATTATTTTATATTGGAGACATTATTTTTTTAGAGATATTTTACATTCAAATGTAAGGCGAAGTAAATTTAAAGCGAAAAGTAAATTTAAAGGGGAAAAGTAAATTTAAAGCGTAAAAGTAAATTTAAAGCGGAAAAGTAAATTTAAAGCGTAAAAGTAAATTTAATGCGAAAAAGTAAATTTAAAGCAGAGAAGTAAATTTAAGGCAAAATGTTAAGTTTTAAAACCAACGTATAAGTAAATTTAAAACTTTTAAGCAAATGCAGATTTTTTTGTTATTAATTTAAAGATTTAAAATTAAATTTAAAATTAATTTTAAAGATTTTAAGATTAATTTTAAAGATTTTAAACTAATTTTCGATTTGTTTTTTAATACAATTATTATTTTCTAGATAAAAGAACAAGTCGCTGAATTGGCAAGAAATTACATAACACCAGAAAGTCTTAATGCAGCCACAGTTCTTGTTCAAGAAGCTGTTGAGAAATATACAAAAGTTCAATCTGAAGATAAAAGGGAAACTGCAACCGAACAACCGATTGTCAAATTAACGACTTTAATCGCCCAATCACCGATTTTCACAACTGAATCCCCATCTTTAAATCAATCTACAAATCAATCTTCAAATCAATCTTCAAATCAATCTTCAAATCAATCTTCAAATCAATCTTCAAATCAACATTCAACTCAATCTCCAAATCAATCCTAAACATCGTAAAATTCTGCTTGTAGACTATTTTAATTTAGAATATTGTACAGTTATAATAAACGTGTAACTAATTAAATTAAAAATAAGATTTAAAATAACTTTTCTTAATTTATTTTCCATCAAGTTCAGATTAAACAACAAAACATTAATTTTCTATTGTATATTATGTAAATTTATCCGCATAAATTATAGATCATTAAAAAATAGTTTTAAATCAAGACAAATTTAATCAATAAGTTCTATATCAGATAGAAAAAAAGATTGTTCAACAAATCAGAAATAGCATAATTCAAAAGTGAAACATAATTCAAAAGTGAAACAACGATTGTAACTGTTTGGAATTTTTCGTCTTTGACTCTAGTCCTTGAAAATCTTCTCGAATCCCTGCAATTAAAAAAGAGATAATGTAAACAAAAACGTGAAATGCATAAGAAAAGACGAAAATACAAGAAGGAACTTTGAAAAAGAACAATTAAGTAAATTACCTTCAAGTGTGAGAAGATTTTCGTCATCTGCGCTTTAAAAATTCCATTTTCATTAATTTTCAAGTTCATCTTTTATTACTCTCTCGCAGTTTTCTCAACCCAGCTCAAGGATATAATTAAATTTTTTGAAAATCCTTTCAAAGAGGGTTTTAAAAGTTCCAAAAAAGCGAGAAGAATTTTCAGGAACCGATCGCACCGTAGCAGCAAATTCTCTTCGTATAATTCCAGTTTTGTGTTGAAACTTCGCAGAAAGGATGTGCTTATCCTAGAAAATAAAAATGTTCAGTTATTCACAGACAACTACTTGTAATTTTATAAAATGAAAAACATACAAATATTCATAAATTTATAAGATTTTTAAAAATAGGAGAAATCGTCATTGTAGAGATTATTGGATAGAGTTTCAAATAAATGTAATAAATTTAAAAAAAGAATTGCAATCTTTTCCATAAATCAATTCTTCTTTTATTACATTTTTGTAAATAAATCCTTCCTTTCTTAAATGTTTATAAATAAATTCTTCTTTTTTAAAATTTGTATAACTAAATTCTTCTTTTCTTAAATGTTTATAAACAAATTCTTCTTCTCTTAAATTTGTATGACTAAATTCTTCTTCTACTAAATTTCTATAACTAAATTCTTTTATTACATTTCTATAAATAAATTCTTCATTTATAATTAAATTATCTTTTCTAAAATAATTGTTTACAGACGAATAATTAAATATTAATAACAACTGTTTCAATTTTTAAATAAATTTATTTAAAATTTGCTAAATAATCCCTCCTTCCCCACGTTTTCCATCAAAGTTTGCGATAATAAACTAATTTTCATCCCGCCTCCCATTCAAAGTATCTTGAATAATTTTTAGTATTAATTTATACATTTTGTATAAAGGTAATTTCGTTACGGAAAGTTTCTAAAATCCTGAAGATCTTTATTACCTTTCCTTAAAGATAAAAAATAGGTATAATGAATGATATAATTTTGCATAATTATGCAGATCATTTGTTAAATAAATGGTAAACTAGAATAGTTAAACTAAATCAGCAAAAGAACTATATTGTAAAAAAAAATTAATCCATTTTGATATTATAGAAAAAATTCTTTTACAATCAGGGTGATATGAGCGAAAAGTTTCTCAGCCACAGGAATGGAAACTAATGTTTGATGTTAAGTAAAATAATGTTTAATTAAAGTTAAGTAAATTAATGTTTAATTAAAGTTAAGTAAAATAATGTTTAATTAAAGTTAAGTAAAATAATGTTTAATTAAAGTAAAATAAATTAATGTTTAATCAAAGTAAAATAAATTAATGTTTAATCAAAGTAAAATAAATTAATATTTAATTAAAGTGAAGTAAATGAATGTTTAATGTTAAGACATTTAATGTTTAATTAATGTTAAGTAATTTAATGTTTAATGTTAAATGTTAAATAAATTAATGTTTAATTAATGTTAATTTAATGTTAACTACTGTACAAAGTACTCTGTACAATTGTGCGAAATTTAATATTCCCTATACACATTTAAGCAACGAATGAGTATTTGCACTCATTTTTTTCTCCACAGATGTGGAAAAACTTTAAAAATAGTTTAAGCAGCCCAGAAAAATAAATTAATCCCCGACAACCTTTTTAATAGTAACATATCAGAAAAATTGGTTGTCATGGGTGTCTAAGTAAGCTCTGGGCTGACTCAGAATTAATTTCTTTAGTGTTGAATTTTTACAAAAATTTGCGTTGTACTCCGTGTTGTTAGTTAGAATTTGGATTCAATCTTTTCTTGGATTATTCACTCCAAAGAAGAGGGAAAGAATACAGCAAAAAGCTTCCTCTCGAGGAAGCAAAATTATTTCAAATTCCCAAGTGAAAATGTTTTTTCAATTTTCAATTTCCACAAACACCCAAACTTTTTAATCAACGAATGTAATGTGATGAATAATTCGAAATTCGCAGATGTTAATATTATAATATGCAATATTGTAATATACAATAAAATAGAGAATTTATGTTTATGTAATAAACATTGTTTAGTTTATATGTATAATCGAGTTCGATTCAATTCAATAATAGTTTAATAAATAATTAATCAAGTTCGCTTTCAAAGTGGTTGAAGATTAATGGAAACTTCAATCTTTTACTCTCCAGATTTCTCAGTCCACCCAAAATTAATATAAGATTATGTTTAATAGTATTTTCACAAAGTTTACTCACCTCAGTGCAGCATTTCATTTTGTACTGGTTTCAAGTAAGTTAGCCTGTTTCTTCTCCATTAAAAGTTTCAATGTCGATCAAAGCATACAGTGAGAAATTGTTAAAATCTTTTAATTGTAAAATATTAGTATCTCTCTTCACAGTTCTGGTTCACTGAGATTCCAATATTTATTATATCGCATAAAAAAACATTAAGTGAGTTTTGTATTACTTTCAAATAAATAAATAAAATGAAGATTATAAAACAATTTAGAATAATTTTCAGTAATAAAAGAGATAAGTGAAATAAATAATACCGAAGATAGAAGGTAAATAACAAATGTATTTTCGAATTAACTAATATGTAAATAAAAAATCGGAACGATTACAAGTCTTCTCTATGAGGACGCAAAATAAATAGTAGATGAAAAATAAAGGAACAATAAAACAAAGCTCCCTCTATGAGGAACCAAATTAGATAAAAAATAAGACAAAATAAGAAATAGTTAAATAAAGACAAAATAAACAATAAAAATAAAAAGAAATAACAAGAATAAAAGAGAAATAAAAAAGAAATAAAAAAGAAATAAAAAAAGAAATAAAAAATAAATAAAAACGAAATAAAAAAGAAATAAAAAAAAATAAAAAAAGAAATAAAAACGAAATAAAACCAAATAAAAAAGAAATAAAAAGTAAATGAATAACAATAAATAAAAACTAAATAAGTAAATAAATAAAGTCAACATGCAAGCAATAAATAAATAATCGATAAGCAATAAAAAATGGTAAATTTTAAATAGCAAATGACAAATAAATAAGTAATTAACAAGAATTAAATACACAAAAAGTAAATAAATTTAAGCTTATATATTTACATGAAATATTTACCAATTTGGATCGATTTAATAGTTGTAAATAATATTTAAAATAGTTATTTAAAAGTTATTTAAAATAGTTATTTAAAATAGTTATTTAAAATAGTCATTTAAAATAGTCATTTAAAATAATTTTTTAAAAGCTCAAAATAAAATGGAATTTCAAAAACAAATACATATTTCAAAATTTTAGAAAAGATTAAACACAATATTTAACAAAGTTAAAGATGTATAGTTTTCTGTAAAGCAGATTATTATTCTGATTATAAACCAGATTATTTATTCTTTTAAGCATAAAACTTGTTACATCTCCAACTAAAACTATCGTTTAAAAAAAAACAAAATTATTTTGTAAAAATAAAAGAATACATTTTATAACAAATACATAGAAACATAATTCAAAGATTTTTTAAATTATAACAAACTTTAGTCCCCGGTCTGTGTACATTTTTTAAACTATAAAATCATTAGAAATAATGATTAAAATAAATAATGATTAAAATATTTTAATTGTACATATTATCATTCTTTATATTAACATTATACAGGGATCACAGTCGTTTTTTCGTTGAATTTTAGGTGTAAAAGGGGATTTTTCATTTTAAAAAAGGGGATTTTCTTCCATAAAAAGGGGATTTTGGA